>JBBBDQ010000856.1:4757500-5050000 GCA_037127315.1 Ascarosepion bandense | reverse complement strand
AAATATAAAGACCTGGAAATTGAAATAGAAAAAATGTGGAAATTGAAAACAAGAGTTGTGCCAGTGATAGTAGGTGCACTTGGAATGATAAAAAATGGAACAAAACAACACATTGAAAGAATCCCTGGAAACCCCAGCTTAAGAGATATACAAAAAATTGTATTATTAAGTACAGCCCACACACTAAGGAAAACGTTATCTATGTAATGCTGGGGATGATAGGGAGGATAGAAAAACATGAAATGGAGTCATAACAACACGCCACTACCTGCCTTAGGTCTCCCCGCAGACTTGGTTGGTAGTGAGACCAATGCAGAAATCTAAATATGATGAAAAATGACATAATAATAATAATAATAATGAAAAAAATATGAAAATGGAAGTCCAAGATAAAGCTCTTGAACAGATGAAATCAAAGATAAAGCTCTTGAACAGATGAAACAACGCTGGCAAGACAAACCTCTGCATGGCCAATATCCAGAACGTGCCAATAAATCCAATGTTGCTAAAGTTAATACTCATCGATGGTTACGTGCATCTGGATTAATGTCTGAGACTGAGGGCTTTATTCTTCCAGCACAAGACCAAAGTCTTTTCACTAGAAACTTTCAGGTAAATATTATACATAATAATGTGAATCCAAAATGCAGATTTTGTGATAAAAACCAAGAAACAATAGATCATCTAATCTCAGGCTGTTCTGTACTTGCCCCAAATGAATATCAAAATCGCCACGATAGAGTGGAGCAATATTTACATTGGACAATGTGCAAACACTATGGAAAATCTGTAAACAAACACTGGTATGAACCTCACCCAGCACGGTTACAGAAATAGAAAATGTCACCATTCTATGGGATTACACCATCTACACAGATAGAAAAATTGAAGCAAATGGGCCAGACATTATTGTTAAAAACCAGAAGGAGAAAACTTGTCTATTAATTGATATGGCTTGTCCAGCGGATTGTAACATAGCAATCAAGGAATTTTAAAAACTGTCAAAATATAAAGACCTGGAAATTGAAATTAAAAAAATGTGGAAATTGAAAACAAGAGTTGTGCCAGTGATAGTAGGTGCACTTGGAATGATAAAAAATGGAACAAAACAACACATTGAAAGAACCCCTGGAAACCCCAGCTTAAGAGATATACAAAAAATTGTTTTATTAAGTACAGCCCACATACTAAGGAAAACTTTGTCTATGTAACGCTAGGGATGATAGGGAAGATAGAAAACACATGAAATGGAGCCATAACAACACGCCACTACCTTCCTTAGGTCTTCTCGCAGATTTGGTTGGTAGTGCGACCATAGCAGAAATCGAAATATGATGAAAAATGATATAATAATAATGAGAAAGAAAGAATGATAATAAACAACTCTAAATTATATATAATGATAGTAAGTAATAAAACTATTACATTGTTAAGAATATAAGGAACTATTTATAACTTATTTAATGATATCTACTAATACTTTGGATTCTTTAGTTATCATTTTGTGAAAACATTTGGAAGCAATGTAATGTTTTAATCGTGTGTTTATAGTTGGTATTAATGTTATTAATATGTTCTCAAAGTACTTCCTCTTAAACGGGTTATGTACTTTTTTAATTAAACTAACATTTGAAAAATCAAAATTGTGACCTGTGTTATTTCGATGTAATACAAGAGATTTGGAACATATGTCCAAGCGTAAGTCTTTTTTATGTTCATAAATCTGCGCTTTTAGATGTCGTGATGTTTCCCTAACGTATGCGTTATTGCACTGTAGATATTGAATTTTATAAATCCCGGCATTCAAATTGATGTTTGGTGTCTTTTTAGATGTGACAACATCACCAATAGTTTTGGAGGTGGTGGTAAAAATTCTGGTATTTGAGACAGTTATGTGCGTGGTGGCGCAGTGGATATCGACTCGGAACGAGAAATCGGAGAGCCGAGTTCGAATTCCAGTTGAATTCCTTGCATTCACTTACGCGCAAATACCCTTGGAAAAGGTATTAATCCGTCTATTCCTTCCAGCTATGGGTTAAATAACAGGACAGATTGGGTTCTATAGCCTTGGTCGGCAACCAGTCTATCGCAGAAAGCAATGGCAACCTACTGCGGGATAATCTTCTGCCCAGTCAGTCATGTCTCTTTCGAAATATATATATATATATATATATATATATATATATATATATATATATATATATATATATATATCTGGATGGTTGCGTAATTCTTTTGCAAATATGCTATTTTCTAAGTTGTCCATGAAGGAATTGCTGAAGGCTTGGAAACAGAATTGAGTCCATTGTTTCAATGGGCTCAATTCAACATTCAGCAACTTCTACATGCCTAACCTAGAAAAAAAAAACTATATATATATATATATATATATATATATATATACGAGGATCTGCTTGATAGTTCATAGATTGACCAACCTATAAATGTAAGTAGATACACCCGTTGGTAGACTAAAAACCATGCAAGTGCACCAGAATGCACCAGCTATATATATAAACGTTTAATCTAGCCGCACTGAATAGCTGTGATACAGGACTGTCTGCAGATGGTTTATATATATATATATATATATATATATATATAGTCATCCTCAGACAGATCTGTTTCGCTGTAACACAGCTCTTCGGTACGGTTAGACTCCGATTGCTTTTAACCCAGGACTGAAACCCGACTGAAATGGCGTCAGTCGGCGATTCTACCTCTGGGCTATGGGAGCTCGGTAGAAGAAGGCAGACTGTTTAGCATGTATATTATCATTATACACTCCCAATAGCCAGAGTGCTCTAATTCATTTCTGAATTATATATATATATATATATATATATATATATATATACGGATGTAGACATAGGTTAGAATGTATTCTCTAACATTCACTGAAATAAAGATAAATGTCGTTACGGTAAGAAAGTAAATATTCCCAGATGCAATGCTGACCGAGTTCAGTTGCTATGCACCACTGCATTTGCGCTTCCATTTCTTTTAATATCATCGGAATAATATCTTTTTTTTTTTTTTTTTGGCATCATCCTACGCTTTTCATTCGTCTTTATCTTCCTCACTAATTTTGAACCCATTCCATTTCCCATGATGCTCTTCTTTTTTTCCCTCCTTTTCTGACACACATTGTGAAATGTTTATCTCCATTCGTTCCGACGGAGGACGTTATTTCTTCAGCGTTGTTAAATACTTAAAGATTCCCTGTGTCTTTCTTTGAGAATATCAATATACCGCAAAATATATGTACGGATTTACTTTGCTGTGGGTTCGGTCAAAAATAGATTAAGTTATCTTGAAGTGCGAAAAAAATGTTATCAGTTTTTAATTGTTTCACTTCATGCAAGGCGATAATGTCACTAAGACACGTAGGTTTACTGGGAGTGGAAGAGAATTACAATTTCAGGAGAAATGACAATAAATGAAGAGAGTTTTGAAAGAGGGAAGATTGTAGTGTTTTCAATCTGAAAGAAACGACTACAAAACATCCCACTCCTAAAATTTATAAATAAATCGCGCACTGAATACGTTGTGATGTCGAATCTGGCCAGACACAACAACTAACTTGACAGAATCAGTCGTGATAGTCAGTTAAGTGCCATACATGATACACGCTTGGGTGATTATGTCTGGAAAGAGACTTGACGGACGGGGCAGACGATTTTCCCGCAGTTGTCTTTACTTTCTGTAATAGATTATTACCAACTAAAACTTTAGAACTTAATCTGTCCTGCTATTTAACTCATAACTAGAGAGATAAACGATGGATTAATACCTTTCCTAATAGTATTTGCGTGTAAATGAATGCAACTAATTCAAATGAAATTCAATTTCTCGTTCTAAGCCGATATCCACTGTGCGACAACGCACAGGTTGTGATAGTAGTATTCAGTCTTCATCCAAACAAAAGTCACTGCAATTACATTATCTTTCTTTGATCATTAGCCAGCAATACTTAAAACGAATAGACTGATCCAATCATGATAGTAAAGTGGCTCTTACTACAACAGAATACATACTGGGATTTCACCCTACTGAATAAGATAGACCACTACTCGGTTTCGTCCGCCAAATTTTTGTTCTTTTTTATCTCGAAGTCTGCGATTACTTGTCTGCTTAACACCATTCCTTTCTGCATATTTTGCTTCATACTATTGTTTTGTCAAATTTTGATTTGCATCTATAATGTTTGCTTAGTATCCTTTTTACCCTGTCCGTTTTCTTTTTGTTGTTGTTTATTGAAAGCTTTGTTAATTACGTTTCTTAACCAAGGCCAATTAATTGCAGTTGTCATTGCTGTTAAAGCTTTGAAGTTTATAGATGTCACTGAAGCAAGATATCGGAAGAGAGTTCCTCAGGTGGCAAATACCATAAAAATAACTATTAGAAAAGAACTTAAGGTTATATTTATTTATTTCAACATTAAAACGATGAGATCTAATTGCCAATCAAGTGGTGCGCTTAAATTCATGGAGTTGAGGTAACAAGGTGAAAAAGATCATTAGAACAACTATACAAATATTTTTAGAAAAGACAAAGGGAACCTACGTCTCAGCCGTGGAAAAGTCACTGAAATCGAGATGCCAGGTCAGGACCGAAAAAAGCGTGTGTATCTCGATAGTGTGTAGTACTATGCCAACTGGTCTATATGTTGACTCCTGCCTCATTGGAACCATAAAAATCTGAACTACTTAAATCATTTGACTTAACAACTAGATAATGGCGTCAAGTAAATCACATTCGTTTCGTGATGCCATGCATGACACCTTATAGCATCCTGCTGATCACCTCAATTACAAGATCAAATTTTAACCAATCATTTACCTTATTTATTCTCGGACTATTATCAACATATTTCTATCAACCACCACAGACAGTCCCTCTTCCACCCCCATCAGCATGGACTGTTTGAGTCTCCCTGAAAGCAATACAATGCGCCTCCTCGGTCTCACCCTCTCTTCAGACCTCAAGTGGAACCATTACATTGAATCAGTAGCTAAATCCACTGTTAGGAAAGTTTGGTCACTATGTCAGACCAGGAGGTTTTTTCCGCCTTTTCTTGCGCATACACAAATCAACCATCCAACTGTGAATTGAATACTGTTATCATATGTGATCGGGCGCCCCTGTTATTCATCTCAGGGTTCTCGACAGGCTTCAGAGGATAATCTGTAATATGATCGTTCCCGAACTGGCAGCTCGACTCCAGTCACTTTCTCACAAACGGAATGTGGCTTCCCTCTGTCTCTTCTACAAATATTTTCATGGCTTCTGCTCCGACGATCTTAGCTAACTGGTGCCTTCTCCACAAGAATTTACTCGAGCAACCAGACTGGCAACAAGGTTCCACCCTTTTCCAGTTAAATCAACCAAATGCAGCCGTCACTTCTACTCCACAGCATCTTTTCTCGCACTCCCCGCCTGTGGAACTCCCTTCCATATACTTGCTTCCCTGATGGCTACAATCTCCAAGAATTTAAATGCAATGTCAATTGCCATCTCTTCTCCACTTGACTCCAGTCTTTCCTTCGTCCTTTCCCCATCACCTTGTTCTTTTCATTTCTCACTCTATCTTCGCAACTATCTTCACACCGGTATTCCCATCCTTCTCTTACCCTTTTTCTGAAAACCCCTGTAACCTGTTCGTCTTTATCTTCGCTCTCCTCCTTCTCTTATGTAGCCCTCTGCGCACCAGTAGCGGTACTGCCTTGCTTGGGGTTAAACTATATATATATATATATATAGACAGTTTTTGGTCATAATTAGATTAGACCACTACTCAGTTGTATTAAAAATAATATATTGTATAACTTTTAGATTTTTTCATTTGGTAATGAGTTATTTCCGCAACCTAGGTTTCAACTTTTTGGTATCTTTATAGGATTTATAATAATTGATTTTTCAACGTTTTTTAAACGTGCAAACAGAGATTTTTACGAGCGCGTGACTGGAATTTTTAAAAAACCGAAAATTTTCAAAATTAGGGAGGATTTACTTATGAAACTTAAAACAATTTCATCCAGTTTTGTACTAATTTAATATGGATTTATAAATGTGATTACATCTGGACATTAATTCTGATCTTTCATTCAGTAATTTCTTTTTGTTCTGGAAGCAACATAATGGCTAACTTTTCCTCTTAGCACAATCTACAGACATCACCACCGTTGCATGATTTGGTTTTTTGTTACTGTACTCCATTTTAGGCTAGGATGTGTGTTGTGGTCCAGTAGATATCGGCTCGGGACGAAAAATCGGAGAGCCGAGTTCAAATTCCAGTTGACATTCATTGCATTCACTTACACGCAAATACCCTTGGGAAAGGTATTAATCCGTCTCTTCCCTCCAGTTATGAGTTAAATAACAGGACAGACTGGATTCTATAGCCTTGGCCGGCAACCAGTCTACCGCAGAAAACAATGGCAACCTACTGCGTGATAATCTTCTGCCCAGTCAGTCAAGTCTCTTTCGAGACATGATCGCCCAAGCGAGTTTCACGTATGGCACTTAACTGACTGACTCTATTTTATATCAAGATCTTTTCCATTTTTCTGTTTTAATTTTCACACGTGACGATAACTTATTTCCAAATGAAAATATATATATATATATATATATATATATATATATTTGTGTGTGTGTGTGTGTGCAATAATTAAAATGCTTCTTGCTTTACTGCTTGTTTAAATAATCTATGGCGTTCTTAGTTTTCATCAACGCCCTTCCCGATATCATCAGTTTCCAAATCCTCATCTATGTTGATGACAAAAGCGGTTACTCCTGTCTAAATGGTAAAATTGGCAGCTGATCTCAAAATCGACCGATAATCTGTTGTTAACTGGTGCAAGGAATGATTTTTCAATTTTAATATCTTAACAATGAACCATATCTCTTTCCATTCCCTTTAGAAGAAAACTCTTTATCTTCCATCAGCATGATCCATGCTAATCTGCAGGAAAGAGACTCATTGCTCCTTCTTGTGCTAAAGTTTTCCGCTGACATGAAATCGAAAGATCTGGAATCAATCGCTGCTAGTTAACTCGGTTATGTTAGACAATCTTTCTCTTCAATATCAATCTTTCTCTTCAATATCGGTCTTACACATTTATTAGTTTATAATTTGCTCACATATTGAATATTACTGCCATATTTTGATATACATATTAAAAGATTCTTGATAAAAATCCAAAGAATTATCTGCAATGATATCGGTTCTGATCTGACATCTCGGCTTCAGTCCCTTTCTCACAGCTGTAATGTAACTGCCCTCTGCTTTCTCTATAAATATTCTCATGGTAATTGTTCTGATGAGCTTTTTTTTTTTTTAAATTTAAGCGCAGTACTAGATTGGCAGCTAGATCTAATCATTTTACAATTGAAATGGTTGGATGTAGCCATAGGTTCTAAGCTAATATTTCCTTCTCTATGATGAACCCAGTATATATTTGAGGCATCAAAGATCAACTACTCTCAGAAAAATATTCATTATTGATATTAAATATGATCCAGATAATTTGATATTTCCTGACGTGAATCACATATAACCGTATAAAGAACGTCATCAAACGATTGAAAAAGTCATCATCACGTATTAGCTGGGGAAAGTTAACAGCATGTTGAATGTATCGTTATGTGTATAACAACTCTTATTTAGCAAACGGGGTAGATTGTTCTAGATCCACATGTCATGCCTTTTCTAGATATCTCAATTTCAATTAATTTACTTTAGTCACTCAACTGGGTCAGTAAATAAAATTGTTGGTTGAAGTAATCCAGTGACTTGACTCGAAGGGTTGTGAGTTTAATACCTAGCCATAAAACAAAACTTGGGGAGTTGATTACTAAAGAATTCGGTTAGAAATTTTATCACTTGAAGAAAGCCGGAACATATAACGAGCAAAAACGTCGTGAATATGACAGTAAAAATGAGGAAAATAATCTGAACAGTGTAAATAGTGTAAATAGTTACAATAACTCACCTCAGATATTTAGACCGATTATGATGTAATCAATGGACAATTTCAGTGCTTTATTTCAGACTTCAAGGTATAATAAAAACTATTTCAGTCAAATTTAATCCTTGCTGATTTTAGGAACCCGTTCTTTGAGATGTTAGCATATTAAGTCTTTTCTTCAAAGAGATGTTGGCATATCAAGTTTTTTCTTCAAAAAGATGTTAGCATATCAAGTCTTTTCTTCAAAGAGATGTTAGCATATCAAGTCTTTTCTTCAAAGAGATGTTAGCATATCAAGTCTTTTCTTCAAAGAGCAACAACGAGAACAAAGAGGATTCCAAAAAGGATCAGCAAGCGAACAGAACATGAGGGTCTTCATCGTATACGTCCTGAAGAGACATTACACATAAAGTTATTACTATCTCTTGTAGTCTACGATATTCAGTAGATGACCACATAAATTCAGGACTACTTTATTCACTGGGTAAGCGTAAATACAAACAAATATACACATTGATAAAAAGCTGATACGCAATTTAGCTCTCTGTATTTTTCCGTAGCATCTATATTAATATCTTTGTGATAAAAAACAACATCCTGTTCTGTAAAACGAGCAGAAAAAATTGAGTCACGTTTGTGGAATAAATATATTCAGAAAAAAAGTACCGTGGATTTTAATATAGACCTAAAATAGACACTATTTTTAAATGAAATCTAAAAAGAACGTTTAATGTTTTATTACAATTTTTTTTTTAATCATTTCACCCCGAGCAAGGCGGAAACGCCACTGATGTGCAGGGGGCTTCATAAATGTAAAAAGATTAATTAGAAAAGAGTGAGGAGTACAAACTAATTAGAAAGGAACAATAGAAAGCTGAGAAAGCGTGTGCTATGACAGATACATAGGTGGAGAGAAAGGGAAGGTCATACGGGGGTGAGGAGAGACCTAGAGTCCAGTGGTTAGTAGATGAGTATTGACTTTGCATTTAAATTTCTGGAGGTTGTATCATGACTTTTGATCTTGAGAATATCCAATAATAATGAAAGAAAAATTTACATATAAATTATTGACCTCTTCTATTTTTAATGACTCCAGCGGTAACAACCTATTATTTTCTTCATTTTCAATGTATTTCGACAATAAAACACATCTACAAGGTATTATTCAATATCCTACAAAGTTTCACTGTTTCTATTTCTTATTAAAAAATAAAATTAACCGTCCTTTGAGAAAAAAAAACTCATTGTATCGATAAATAGCACAGTGCATATGGTCTCTATCAGATAATGTAATGTTGTTGTCCCCATTAGGGACATTTTGTCAAACACTAACAGGGAGGTGAAACGAGTGAGGAAAACTCTGCCATCCTAGGAAAATTTCTCACTGCAGAATGAAATTTATTTTATTACACTTTCTCGCTAACTGCTCTTATTTACATATTTTAATCAATTCATCTCAAACAAGACGACAAAGTCACTAAAATCGAGGGGCTACAGAGAGCACAAGAGAATTAAAAGACTGCACAAGGAACTGGAACCCCATGCTAAGCGGGGTATAAGGATGAACCTCTTCTTCTGCTCAAAATAATTATAATTATGTCTTGATATTGATTAAAAAAATAAAAGACAGAGGTAAACCACTTTACAGGGAAAAATGGATAACTCAACACCGCTGATTGAGAGCTAGGACAACTCAACTCAACACCGGGACAAGTCAAAACCAGAAAAACAACTTTTTTTATAGTCGAAAAAAGTAATCTATTAAGGATTAAAGCCATAATTAGTGAATATTTTCTTTCAAATAAGTCATTTGGAAAGGCACTATGCAAAATAGCGACATTTGTGTATTTGTATGTGTGTTGGGGGGGGGGGGAGAAAGATTCTGTAGAAGTCATTTTCGTAAAGGTCGGTGAAAAGTAGCCATGAAACGTAGCGATGAGATGATTTTGTATTTGATTGGGTATTTTATATTTTCCTCACACACGGATACAAATATATATATATATATATATAAACTAACCTTACTGTCCAGCATACAAATAGACAGACAAGCATTTCTTTACAAACACACTCACACACTATTACATAATTTACCGTTCAAAATATTCCTCACACTTATATTTAAAGGGTATCCTTAATACATGTAACACGTATCTGTAAAAAAAAGAACTAGTTCAAAATTATAACTTACCAGCATCCTATATTTCTTTATTTTTCATTTTTCTCTGAAGAAGCTTTAATAAAAGTGAAAAAATGTTAGATTTATTTTAATTCACGTTCCCGTTAAGTTTCATATATATATATATATATATATATATATATATATATATATATATATATATATATATATATATATATATAATACGTTTTTGAAGGTACAGAAATTGATAATAGATATGAAAGTGTAAAGCTGAATACTATTAGGCATGTTAAAAACAAAGAACCGGTTTCGCTCCCGCTCTTCAGACTTCATCAGAAGATTAATTTAAATTAAAATAAATTATGGAATGAATGAAGGAAGGGGTAGAAAGAGTGATAATATATATATATATATATATATATATATAAAATGTGACAGAGAAAGAAGTGCTGGAAGCTAATGACATCAAGTCCCAGCAAACATTCACGCTGTTTACAGAAAGAAGATTTGTGGGACCTGATATGCAAAGACTTTAGCACTCTTAAATAGAATAAAGAGCATCACCGGTATACAATTGTGAACCAATCAGCACTAAATTCAGCAGCACACTTTTTATTATTTATAAGGTGCTTGCATATGGAGGAACCATAGCTATTCGGTACAGGTTCATTAGAAGCCAAGATATGATTCCTGATCTTCCTTGGAACGTGCCGTTTAATTCTCTAGACGCTGAGTAGTTCTCCCTGTATAGTTGGCACCGCAACCACAATTATATTGATACGTTGTAAAATTTACATGATGAAGGGAGAAAAACGTACTTGCGACTAGAACAGAAAATAGGTCGTGCTTGAAACATCAGTCGAACCTCAGTAAATTGGAGCCGACTGTGAAAGCTTAACTAAACAGACTTCTTCTAGTGTTCGTGCCTGTTATTTCTCGGCTGATATATATATATATATATATATATATATATATATAAAGGTTCTGAAAGGTTTTTTCTGTTGCTGAGGTGATGTGTCGTCCCCCGTGGGGATCTTCATATCGAAATGGCCATTCAACATCTTTGAATTAATCCTTTTTTAATATATATATATATATATATATATATATATATATATACCTCTGTGCAAAATATTTGAAACAATTGCTTTAGTTTCACTTTTAGACTCACTGGAGTTAAAGGGTTAAATAGATTTTTATTTTTCTTCGGATTAAGTTATTTGCAGTTGTGTACAGTAATATAAATATATTTTCGGTCGGTGTATATGATGAATTTTGTTTGACCTTGAAAAATATTGTCATCCGTGATTGCAGGAGAATTTAGTTGTCCTACGCCCATTGTCTGCGATGAATGTTACTCTTACATACGAAAATTGTAACGCTGCACGAACACACTGACAAACCTTACAGAGAGCTCGGGAATATTATTAGTGTCAATCGTATCATCATAGCAAAGAGAACAAAATGGATCCATCAGTCCAAAATGTAAATTAAAATTCGACCGAAAGAGAACAACAACGTCCAGAGACGAAGTATACGTGATCAGGGTAAGTATGAAACATCCTAAGAATATATTATTCATATTGTTTCAGTTAATTTGCACAAGGGTCTATCTATCTATCTATCTATCTATCTATCTATCTATCTATCTATCTATCTCCGTCCAAATTGAAAAACAACGTCAAAAGGCGACGTATACGGGATCAGGGTAAGTGCGAATGATCATAGAAAGACATTATTCGTTTTGTTTCAATTAATGTTCAGAATGGCGTATATATGTATGTATTTATAGTCATTTATTATTAATGTAAATTCTATTTTTATTTCGTAAATATATTTGAATTGTTACTTCTGTTTTGGTTTTATTTTCATTAAAAAATAGTGACATTAATACTAAACTGTCTCAATTAAATTCATATATATTTAGAGCTTTCTTAGAGAGTTATCCTACCAATGTATGTACAGGATACTTCATTGGACTTTTCTGTATCTACACTGCATGCTTATATATATATATATATATATATATATATATATATATATATATATATATATATAAAAGGAACAGACGTCATATTATTTAAACCCGAGGAACCTTTCGGCCAACTCTTATCAAGGGTTCTCGTTGGCTTTAATTTTAAGGAAATTAAGTAAAAGGACAAGGCAAAATAAATTACTTACAATGCTGGGAGATGATGGAACTCGTTTAAAAATAAATTTATTGAAAAAAAAAACACATAAAATGTAAGGGGGGTGTACACATATAATTCCACAAGAGTGTTTAAAAGTGAAAAAATGTTACACTCACAAACTCACCAGCAATTGTAAGGAGCGTAAAAATAATATATATTATATTATATTATATTATATTATATTTTACGTATATATACTGGATATATATATATATATATATATATATATATATATATATATATATATATATATATATATAGAGAGAGAGAGAGAGAGAGAGAGAGAGAGAGTATATGTATATATTGTATATATTTATATTGTTTATAATTTAATACAGGTTCGAATAACTTATCTTTCAACAGGTTTCAATGTTTTACAGACACATTGATTTTCAGGTCATTTCTGTCTATCACACGTTGAAACACCAGCTTTCATACGATCTCCGAAGTTAAGCGATATTAAAACTGGTCAATACCTAAAAGAGTTACCGCTTGGATATGCCAAGTTTGTTGGCTTGGCTAAACGTACAGTGTACTGAATAATAGCTTGAAATTGGAAATCGGAAGGCAAAGTTCTAATATTAAACGGACACGTTTTACTCAATGCATCCATCTCTCTGCCCTTCCTTCCGTTATGGGTTAATTAGTACGACTTGTATCAGTTACCTCCAAAAATATTCTTACACTCTAAAAATAATTTCCGGCTTTAAATAACCCGGTAAAAGTTTAACAAGCCGTCAAAAAAAAATCCGTCACTCAATCTATGTCTTACAGAATTTCTAGATGTATCTTTTCAATGGTAAGCATGATTTGTTATAATATTGTAATAAAGGATTACTTATTATATATTATATGATTTGTAATAATATTTATTATATATTCGGCACCTTTCTAGTTGTTTTTAACGACATTTTCATATCTCTTAATACTTTGCTCTGTTTATTAAAGCATGAGGAGATTGTCTAGCATTCACTGATGTATAGGAAGTTAAATATTACGTAACAGGCAGGTCAGCATTCTTTTCTTCGTTTCGAACGACATTTTCCTATCTCTTAAATTTTTGCTTAGTTTATGAAAGGCATGAGAAAATTGTCCAGCATTCATTGGGAATAGGAAATTAGATATTACAAATAAGTTCTGCACACTTTTGTTTGTTTCTAATGATGTTTTCAGATATCTCAATACTTAGTTTATGAAAGGCATCGGTAGTGTTCACTGTTATATGGGAAGTTGTAGCAGTTCAGCACACTTTCCTCTGTTTCAAACAACATTTTCCAATTTCTAAGTACTTTACCTAGATTATGAAAGAGATGTGGGGATTGTCCAGCTTTAACTGCCATAAAAGAGATTAGATATTACATTGCAGTTCAGCACTCTTTTCTTTGTTTCTAATGACATTTTCATATCTCTTAATACTTTGCCTAGTTTATGAATAAATCTATTTAGAGGTTATTGTCTAGCATTTATTGAAAAGAACAGACTGATATACAATGAGAGAAAAAGTAAATGACAGAGCCAGTCTATTTCAGAATTCTTGTGTTCAAATGTTGGTCATCTGTCCTGAATTATCTTTTTAATGTTTTTAACAGAAAATGGATTTTAAATATTTGGAGTTCATAGTGAGCGCTTCATACTTATGACACGGTGATTCATGTCTGTTCGTATTAATCCTTTCCCCAGAACTCGGTCTTGACATGACCCTGTCGCTTAAGTGTGAAAGTCTGAGACGTTAGTGCTTGTATTGACATTGCGGCAAAAATTGTTTTCATTTTCGTTCAATGACTGTCCAATGCCTTAACTTGCTTCCGCACCCCCGGAGTTCACTTTCCTCTCCCCTCTCTAGCTCTCCCATTTGTATCGCTTATCCGAGGGACTTTATGAACATCTGATCATAATCTTTCAGAATTGATCCGACCTGATCGACCGACCCATAAATCGAAATTGATATCTAAAGATATGCACGTATACTTACATACAGTCATTCCATAATGGAGTAAAAGGTTGTCAGATAGATTGAACACCAGCGTGTGGAGCCGGCAAAACAATTTTTACCCCCGATCATTTTCCATTAATGTCAAGATTTGCCCGCCTCTTGCTTAGATCTTATTCAATTCTGCATTTTTCTTCGCTGAAGTGTTGCTCCGATTGCTAAGAAGGTGTCTATTTTGCCTACTATAAACTAATTCCCAAACAAACTCTCAATCTTTAATCAAATTTTATGCATAACCGAAAGTTTTATCAGTTGTTATTTTATATAACAGCTAAACCTCGTCTATGAGTAATCGTTGCACAATACTACTGGAATTTTGTAATATGAGCAACTGCATTAGAAAATGACACCCCCCTATCTACATTGAACACGTAACAAACAGCCATTATCACCTGCTCTCATTAGTAATTACTTCAGTGCGCCATTACAACACAACCTGAAACATACAAGTGGTCTGATGGTGCGAGACGTCTGGCTCTAGGCAATAACGCATATAATCCAGCGATTATTCCTAATCTGGCATCTCGACTTCGGTCACTTTCCTTTCCCACCACCGAAACATAGCTTTGTCATTTCTGTCTTTTCTGTAAATATTTTCATGATAATTATTTGGATAAATTTTCCACATTGGTACAAAGACTTTATGAATTTAAGTACTGTACTAAATCGACGATAAGATCTCATCATATTATAGCTAAAACGGTTAGATGTAACCGTAAGTTCTATGCTGAAAGTTTCTTGCAATTAATGCTGGTGGAAATCTCTTCCAGCTTCTTGCTTCTCAGTCAACTTTGACCTTCAAAAATCTAATTGCAATATCAATCGTTATTTTCTGTTTTCTTTTATTGTTCTTGATCGTCAATGTTTTCTTTTTCGTATATCTTTCACACTCAGTAACGCCTTGCGTCTTAGTGGATTTATTACCTTGCTTGGTGTTAAATGGTTAAAACAAAGTTCGTAATTGCCGTCAGTCAGTGTTGACATTGCTTGGACCAGATTTGTTTTCTGATCTGTGCTGCTTCTCTTGCAGTGTCTTGATCTTGGTGAGTGTTTATAACAAAGGGCTGTCCAGAACTTGGTCTATTAGTATAAGAATCCACTGTGGGCCTCATCAAAGTATCACCACCATGTCATGTCCAACAGGCACAGCAATTCTATGAAACGACCATCTAACCTCCAACTGGCCCGAAACCTGACCCTATCTCAAACGGCTCTGATTGCGCAAAAAAAGCTTGTGTTCATCACCTGCTTGCACTCTCACTACACCGGCAGATGTCATTACTGTTTAAAACGGAGACACGCTCACACATAATAGTAAATTTTTATAGTAAGAATAGCAGCAATAGATTTTCTGTAAAAAACTTACCAACGTTAGTAAAAATAATTACCAGTGTTGTTGGTAATTATTTTTACTGATAGGAAAATTTCCACTAATACATCACTCAACATGAAAGAGATTTTTCATGACGTTAATCTATATAATACCCTACAATCTAATTAAAATATCAAACTGTATTCCAAAGTATAACTTCAAGAAAACTACAACATAAGCCATACGCGAATCTATTAATTATGTCCACACAAACACATATATGCACAAAAGCTGAGTATCTACTATAATGTATTCTATTGTAAAAGCAGAATAACGTATAACATCTTTTATTACTTCAGAGTTCCCAAGAAAATTAAGTTTCTGCAATAAATGACCAATAAGGGGTTGATATGATGTTAGACAAGTCAAATCAAGACATCACCAGATCGAAATCTTTTCAGAATATCTTGTACCAGTCAGTCTATGTGATACACGCTTTGGTGATCATATTTCGAAAAAGACATGACTGACTGGGCAAAAGATTTTCTTACAGTGGGTTGCCATTACTTTCTACAGTAGATTGGTTGTCAACCAAGGCTAACGAATTTATCTAGATTCGAACTCGGCTGTACGTTGTGATGAAGTGCATATCGGCTCCGAACGAGATATCGGAGAGCCGAGTTTGAATTCTAGTCTACCACAGAAAGTAATGGCAATCTACTGCGAGAAAATCTTCTGCCCAGTCAGTCATGTCTCTTTCAACACACTATACCCAGCTCAAAAATTATCATCTCCCTTCAGGGTGCTGCAATTTGATTTTCCCTTTGAATAGTTTCATTTTTGTCAATATAGGACTGACGACATCTAAGTTTTAATTTTTTTCCTCCGATTTCATATTTTTCGTCTCTTGAGAGTAAAGGAAACAAATTCTTTGAAATATCATCCTTTAATTTTAAAATTTATTTCATTATCTTCCAAGCTCGTAAAGTTATACAAAAAATATTGGTCGACTGCGCTCGATTAATTGTTAGTAATGTAAAATGTCAGCCAACAACAATGATTATCAGAAAGGCTGCAGAAAATAAGATCATGATTAACACTGCCGAGTTTGAAATTATAGGATTCCATTAAAAAATTGATTTTTGTGGCGTTCGCTTATGATGCGCGTTGTGGTGCAGTGGATATCGGCTCGGAACGAGAAAGCGGATAGAGCCGAGTTCGAATTCCAAATAAATTCACCGCATTCACTTACTCGCAAATACTCTTGGAAACGGTATTAATTCACCTTCATTTATGGGTTAAATAGCAGAACAGATTGGGGTCTCTATCTTTCGTTGACAACCAGTCTACCACAGAAAGTAATGGGATCCTAACTCGGAAAAATCTCCTGTCATGTCTCGAAAGACAAAATTCTGTATGACGTATAGCAATTAACTAAATTTATGTCATTTTTTTTAGTCAAAATGGTATTTATTGAACGCTTTCTTTAAATATAAACACTTTGGAGTTTTTCAATTATGATTTTTAAAAGTCTTATTCAAATTAGGTGTTGTAAATGCCTTTATAAGTAATATATTTACAAAAGATCGTTTGGTGCTGCCGATCGGGCTGGAATCAGTAAATAATATCTGATGTATGCTATTTTACCGTGTTTCTGTCTTCGAATAATTCCCGAAAACACTTGAGTAATGCTTGATTCCGGAGATTCTGTATGTACGCAAATGGGCAACTCATATTTAAAATGATGTCGTGATTGAGGGAAAACTTGATTTTTTTTACTGCTTAACAACTTTTTGTAGATTATTTAAAGCTAGAAATTTTATTTAGATTGAAAAATATTTTGGGATAATAATGATTTACTGGTACAAATCTTACCAAATAACCATAGTTGGCGGCGAAGAAGAGGTGGGTTCGCACTTTACACTCAAAGGTATTTGCGCTAAAGTGAATAAAACGAACCCAAAACTCGGTTCTCCAATTTACAATTTTAAGATTTACGTTCAAGCTGATAGCACCCGATATACCTAAACGGTCACTCATTTAGATACTGAGTAGACTCTATTTATTTAACTTCGGTGATTGTACAAGAACTAGTTTTTCAATTTGACATGGCTGTCAATAATAAGGACACATATGGGACAAGTTAGAAAGACACAAACTAAACATATCGAAAACAAGATGGACATTCACTGAATACATTAGAGGAAAGAAGGACTCTCATTGAACATATCAAAGACAAGATGGGCATTCACTGAATACATTAGAGGAAAGAAGGACTCTCATTGAACATATCAAAGACAAGATGGGCATTCACTGAATACATTAGAGAAAAGAAGGACTCTCATTGAACATATCGAAGACAAGATGGGCATTCACTGAATATATTAGAGGAAAGAAGGACTCTCATTGAACATATCGAAGACAAGATGGGCATTCACTGAATATATTAGAGGAAAGAAGGACTCTCATTGAACACATCGAAGACATGATGGGCATTCACTGAAAAGATCAGAGGAAAGAAGGACTCTCACTGAACATATCGAAAACAAGATGGAAATTCTCTGGACGTATTGGAAGAAAGAGGGACGAATTGGAAATTTGTTCGCTGATTTATAATTCCGAAACCTCATCCATTACACAATCTGTACATTGTAGCTTGCAACCCATGGCATTCCAAGGGGCCACTCTTCTAGGTACTGATCGGGCTCGACATTGCTTAACCTCGGTGATTGCGCAAGAAGCAGAATTCCAAGTGGATATGCCTGTAAACCTCAACGGCAAGTGGGACAATTATTGAACACATTAGCAGCAGGAGGAACACTCACTAGCTACGTTGACGGCAATTAGAGCACTCACATATATTGAAAGCCAGACGGACACCTAGAGGATATATCAAAGGCAAGACAGACACTCAGGGAACATAAGAAAAGCAAGAAGGACAGTATTAATTAACGTATAATGTATCTAACAACATTATGTAAATGAATATACCAAACATGAAAGAAGCGCTGTTATGAAACAAACATTGTTTAGAGCTACAAAGGATAGCAATTGGTTTATATCTATGATAGTGGAAATCCTGAAGGGACAAGGTACAGAAAATAGATTACACTTAAAAGTTCCCCGTTACACACATGTTCTATGTATGTTACTCTAAGTCTTCATTGGTCTATGTTACTCTAAGTTTTTATATCTCTATCACTTCAAGTCTTTTTGTGCAAAATTTGTCCAAATTTCACAGCCATATAAGAGATTAAATATTACACAGCAGTTCCGTATTCTTTTTTTTTTTTCTTCTAACGACATTTTTTAATATCTTAATACTTTGCTTAGTTTGTGAAAGGCACGTGGAGATTGTCAAGCATTCACTGCCGTTCAGGAGATTAGATATTACAAAGCAGTTCAGCACTCTTTGATTTGTTTCTAATGACATTTTCTCTTAATACTTTGCTTGGTTTATGAAAGACATGAAGAGATTGTCCAGCATTTACTAGCTTATCTGAGATTAGATATTGCATAGCTGTTTAGCAGTCTTTTCTTTGTTTCCAAC
Organism: Ascarosepion bandense; assembly: GCA_037127315.1. NCBI lineage: Eukaryota > Metazoa > Mollusca > Cephalopoda > Sepiida > Sepiidae > Ascarosepion > Ascarosepion bandense. Next base: position 5,030,843 of record JBBBDQ010000856.1, on the reverse strand, counting down.
AACATTTTTCTTTCTCTTAATACTTTGTTTAGTCAATGAAAACCATGAGAAGACTGTCCATTGTCATTGCTTTTTCAGAAATTAGATATAACATAGCAGTTCAGCACTATTTTCAGTGTAACTCAGTATATTTTCATATCTCTTCATACTTTCCTTAGTATATGAATGCCCTGCGTTATAGGAGATTAGATATTACATTGAAGTTCGACACTCTTTTATTTCTTTTCTAACGATGTTTTTCTATTTCTTAATACTTTTCTCAATTTCTGAACAGCATCTTTCGCTCTTTCTATGAACTTTTATTGTCTTTATCACACTTTCCGTTTTCAAATGTTTACATTTCTGTATTTGCTTTATTTTGACGTGCGGATGCTGTGACCTGGGCTCTCTTTTTCTGCCAATTATATATTTTATCTTATTTTCTTTTTGTTTTCATTTAGCAGTTATTCCTTTCTTATTCTCTTAACTACTGCTATTAAACTGATTTTCTGTTTTTCCTTATCTCAAATAAGAACTTTCCCTCTGTTCTATAATTTGGGGAAGTTATTTACTATGCTAAGTTTAATAAATTAGAAAAATTATAAATTAACGTATTAGATTCTCTAAGCATTCTTTCCTCATTTAAGCTATTTCCATTCAAAGACAAGGTGGGATCTCCACAGCTTAATTTTATGTGCTATCAATTGTCAAACGAAAGTAAGTGGTTTCTTGTTGTATTAGTGACAGTAATTGTTGTATTAAAATAATAAGGGTTTATTAGAATACCATTTCACAGCAAGACATCATAGCAATTCATAAATAATAACGAAAAAAAAAGCTTTTGAGAAGGCAATGGAAAATCAATCCATTATCTTTCCTAAGAAGCCATGGCAATTCACAGATAATAAATAAATTTAATCTGCTAAAAATGCAATGTGAAACCACTCCCCCATCATTCCTAAGAAGTCATGGAAATTCACAGATAATAAATAAAAGAATCTGTTGAGAACGGAACAGGAAACTATTCTACTATATTTCCCAAGAGGTGGCGCCAATTCACAAATAAAGAAAAGGAAACTGGGAAAAACAACAAGAAACCGCTCCACTATCTTTCCCAAGAAGTTATGGTACACATAACAATTTCTTCATATCTATCAACTTTTCTATCAATTATCTATCAAGCTCTTCACATCTATCTATCTATCTATCTATCTATCTATCTATCTATCTATCTATCTCAATTTCTATATATCAACTATAGATCGATCTCTTCATATCTATTTATCTGAAATGCTTTCTATCTATCAATCTATCTATCTAATTTTCTTCATTATCTATCTATCTAAAATAGCGAATTCTTACCTATATATCTATTTCAGTATGCTCAGATATATCAATCTATTTCAGCCCGATTATATCTATCTGTCTATCTAGCTATCTATTCTCTTAACTTCCGTTATTTTTTAAACGTAGCCGACATGTAAACAAAAGCTTGGACTAAGTCCATTTAAACGTGATATTTTGGCGACAAACCAAACGAAAACAGACAATGAGCATTCAAAATAGAGAGGCTAAAATACTCAAATAGAAATCGCATAGAATATTTCCTTCTATATATAACACGACTTGTTTAGTTACTTCAATGATACGTATATTATCTTATTTTACCTGTCCTCATAATTTGGTAGAAAAATCATATATATATATATATATATATATATATATATATTGCTCTCTGGTGCCACCACTACACGAAGTTACACGAGCTACTAGACTGGCAACTAGGTCTTACCCTTTTACAGTTTAAGTGGCAAAATGCAGCCTCCACTTCTACTTTACCAGTTTCTTTTCTTGCACTTCCAGACTGTGAAACGCCCTTCCGTATACTTGCTTCCCCGGTAGCTACAATCTCCAAGAGTTTAAATGCAACGTCAGTTGGCATCTCTCATCTCCTTGACTCCCGTTCTTCTTACCCATATTTTCCAACACTCTCTGTAACCTGTTCCTCTTTCTCTTCGCTCTCCTCTTATGCAGCCCTCTACACACCAGTGTCAATACTGCCTTTCTTGGACTGAAAAGATTATATATATATATATATATATATATATATATATATATATTTGTAAAAATATACTCAGTTTTAATCCGAGATTATGGACAGTATGGTAAAATAAAATAAAGACAAGAGGAAAACTGTATTTTAAATCGCCTACGCGTTTCGTCCGTGTTGGACTTTTTCAAGGCAAAAAGACGAAATGAGCTTTATTCTAAATTACGTATCTATAAACAAAATTAGTGTTGGTAACCACAAATACGCTCACAAATCATTTCAAAAAATTAACGGAATATTTCAGTTTTTAGAATTTTTTCATGTGTAATTGCAAAGTCACGCGACGTTAAGATGAAGGGAATTTATTAGTTTTCTTCGAAAAATTTATTAGTTTTCGGACGAAACGCGTAGGCGATTTAAAATACAGTTTTCCTCTTGTCTTTATTTTATTTAACCATATATATATATATATATATATATATATATATACCCATGCCTGAAGATACCTAGCTGTTACAACTGTAATTGTATTGTTGCTTTACTTCCTCAGGATAGTATTGTGCCCTTTTTGTTGCTTAGTGCCTTTGAGGATGGTTTTTCACTACCCACCATCTATATTTTGTTATTATTACTATTATTATTATTATTATTATTATTATTATTATTATTATGATAGATAGATAGATAGATAGATAGATAGATAGATAGATAGATAGATAGCCAAAAAGAAAGAAGTTATAAAGTAAAACTGGCAACTGCTTTAGGAAATAACCTCCAACAAGTTGTTAACCGGTACAAGAAACGGCTTGTAAATTTGAACATCAAAACGAAACTGCTATTCTTTATTCATCATAGAGAATCACTTTGATCCGTATTATCGTGGGTGGTGCAAACTTCAAGAAGAGTAACTCATTGCGTATTGTTGGTCTTACGTTTTCGTGGACTTTCGTGGATTTTCGTGAACTTCTTAATCCGCAGCGAAGCACGTGTTGCATGCAACAGATAACCGTCATCTTCTGGCTGAAAAAGAAAAACGCTTATGGTGATAATTACATCTCCATTACAATTTACCGCATAAATATATATATTCATATATCTCCAACATAAGAAAATATCCTTTCCAAAGTATTTAGAGGTTCTTAATATAATCCAAAGAATTGACAATATTATTGGTCTTGACCTGGCGTCTCGGTTTCAGTCTCTTTCCCACTGCCGTAATGTAGTTTCCCTGTACATTTGACTATAAATACTTACATGGTAAATTTTCGGATGAGCTCTTCGCTTATGACAATATTTCAATCATTGCTCTCTGAAGCCTTCTTCAGTTGTCTGTCGAACCAATGAATCTCAGAACGAACCTAATGGATCTAAGCGAGAGGATTAAAGCATTTGTTACTGTATTAGTGGCATCGTAATCTCAGGTTAAATCTCTGAGCTGGGCAGTAATGGCTATCGACAATGGCGGACTTGTCAGGATGTCAACTTGTCTGCTTACAATTAGTCAGCCAACCTATACCAAATAAAATACAATAAAGAAACAAACACAGACAACTGTTTTAATAATAGAAAGAAATAAGAATTTTATAAAGTCATCTGCACACTATTAGTTACTCAGGTCTAGTATGAGAGGACATTTTCAAACCTAAAATTCATAAAGACAATATCATGAAATTCATTGTGTGAAAAGTATTTTGAATCGTGCATGTTGTTATCCATTGAAAAGGAAGTTAGATGAAATGGATGCCAAATGAATTATTGGCTGATTTATACAATCATCTTATGAACCCAAATGATTCCTTTTAATAGAGTGAACTACATGCAATCCTCCATTGTGCTTTTGAGCTTTCTGTTCATGTGTAAATTGTGCAGCAAACTATTTAAAACTATCAACTTACTGCTAAAAAAGTAAATGAAAATTTAATTATCTACTGTAATGGCATGTGCGTTGTTGTGCAGTGGGTATCGCCTCAGAAGATGAAATCGGAGAGCCAAGTTTGAACTCCAGATGAATTCGTTGCATTCACTTACGCGCGAATACCCTTGGGAAAGGTATTAATCCGTCTCTTCCTTCCAGCTATGAGTTAAATAACAGGACAGATTGAATTCTATAGTCTTCCTTGTCAACCAGTATACCACAAAAAGTAATGGCAACCTACTGCTGGAAAATCTTTTGCCCAATCATGTCTCTTTCGAGACATGATCGCCCAAGCGTTTATCATGTATGGCACTTACCTGACTGAATGATAATTCGTATCTACTGCCAGTAGTATAATACATATGCACTGTAATTACTATAAAATACATCTTTTGCACAAAAAAAAATAATTTTACTCTTTTTTCCATTTGTATCTTTTGAAAATCTTAATTATTCGTTTTGGAAATTAAAAGACTTCATTTTAGTTAAGGGTTGGAATTCTTCCGTCAAGTGGCAACCGATATTTTTAGGCCCAGTCTGCCATTCATTATAGTCACTATTTGTCGAATTCTTTTTTTCGTTAGTCTTTTTTATAGTAATTCTCTTCTAAATTAATAAATTACTTTTTCAGGGAAAACAATAGTAGAGAACTAATTATTTACTCAGTTCGAGCTGTTTTCCACATTTTTGTTGCCATGTTTACGATGTTTCGGCCGTTGTACTCTCCAGCCATCTTCAGGTGCTAGGATTTTGGAACTGAACACTTTAGTTCGATTAGTAGGGTATATAATTTTCATTCTATGTGTAATGCCACTTCCGGGTGCCATGTAGTTATCTCCTTTTAACTCAACTCTATGGATATAGACGTTGGTTAGTTCCAGTAGTACATGGCCCAGTGGGTGAAGGCATTGGTTAGTTCCGTTGACGTGACCCAAAACGTTTTAAGTTCAATACCTGGTTACAACAGTGGTGAACCAATAACTTGGAGAATTGAGTTAAAGGGAGATAATTACATGGAATCCGAAGAAGGCCAGAGCGAACAACAGCTGAAACGTCGTAAACTTGGCAATAAAGATAAGAACGACAGCCTAAAAAGTATAAATAATGTAAATATTACCCCACCTCAGAAATATAGGCAAATAATAGAGGACTCCCTAGGATGATTTAATTTGACTATTTTCAAAATAGTTATTCACTCAACAAAAGGCCTACGAGCCACTCAATGTAGAGGGTTATTAGATGGAGTTATTTCGTGGACATAAGAGGCAAAGTTAAGTGTAGATTATGAAAATATGCAGCAAGGATAATCCTGCAAATGAAAACATTAAGATTGTAGTAATTGGGAAAACAACCCCTCAGGAGTCTGTTTAACAAAGCAACAGTTATCGGGAAGAAGCTGTCTAAATGCAATTTATCAGTAGAATACAAAGAAAATGAGGATGAGACGTATCTACATGTGACGGTCTGAAGTCAAGGAATGTTGCTTATCAGAACATTTGCATTGGAAATAGCAATAGAGAAGCAGTAGGCTAGTAACATTTCGGCTGTAGGTTGTAGGCTGGAACGTAATTCACTGCTCACAAGACCTTGTAAACACTTTCAAACTCGGTTAAGGCTGAAAAATGGAGATTGGTTAGCATCTGGTCAGATATGAAAGCAATACTCCAATTGTTGTTCTGATCTGATTCATGTAAGCAGTATAGTAGAAGGAGTCGGGTACCTTCTGGAGCGGTAAAAGAAACTGATCATGTGTCTGTCTAAAGATCATTTATCGAAATGATCTTTAGATCATTTATAAAAGCATACACCATACAAGTATAAAATCTGGTATCTCAGCATCAGTCACTTTCCCAATCCGGCAAAGTTATCTTTTCTATAAATACTTTCGTGGTAATTGTTCGGTTGAGCTCTTCGTTATGGTGTCCAGACATTATGAATTTAAGCGCAGTACTAGATTGGTAACAATATCTCTTCATTTTACAGTTGAAATGGCTACATGTAAATGTAACTTATATTCTGACAGTTACTTTTCTTGCACTTCTCGCTCTCAGACAAATTTGATCTTCAAAAATTCAAATTTAATGTGAATCATTATCTGCTGTTGTTATAGTGTCCTCCTACGAGGAATGGACTCTTCCTCTTGTTATATATAGTTACCTGCTTGACTTCCGGAAGAAGTAGTTGGAGACGGCGGTAAAGGACGTAGCTAATACGCAGTTAAAGCTAATAAGTAGTATGACTCTACCGTTCGGACTTACTTATTTCTATTTACTTATTTACTAACAATTATCGTGTATATATTGTACTTGTTATACTAATACACTGTTTTGAACATACTTTCTGTTCTCTGTGTTTTATTTTCGACCCAACCGGTCACTACAACTTTGCGGCGAATTTCACCAAAACTCCACAACAAATTGGCAACGAAGATCCAAAACAGCTGTCTTCTTATAATTGCTCTTCTACGGTTATGGCGCCTAAATAGCGCTCCTATTTTCTGATTCTTTCACGCCCAGTAGCCCCTTATGTATCAGTGGCTCTGCTATCTTGCATAGGTTAAATTCGATGAAAAAGTTGGATATTGCACTGTATCATGATTTGAGAACTTCCACAAATGTGTGAATGTTTTTAAATAATATTTGATGTTAATTTTTTTTTTTTCGAAGACATTTTCTCTGGGTGATTTTCATTCCGCCTATTTAAAATCACATTCAAATCAAATAAAAAATTTTTAAAAATAGACAGCTTCATTAATTGACCCCAAAATTAACGTTCCCGCCTCATTGAAGTAATAGAAAACGAGCTTCTCCCTTCGCAGCTAATGAGGGAAAATTGCCTGTCATCAGAAATCTTCTCAGCAACTCTACATTAAATTAGTCGTTTATTGCTTTTTTTTCCCCCGTACAATGCTTGGGGGTCATTCGAGATTGAGGATTATGCTAAGGGATAATTTATATGGATAGGAGGGGAAGATAACGGTTAACTCTACACTTGAAAAGGTTAGAACTGTAGTGATCGGGGAAATATTCTCTTGTCCTCAGAGCATTTGCTCGAGAGAAGAAGAGGTTCCAGTGGAAATTCTCGCAGATAAAATACGGAAAAAATGTGGTTGGTTTGCTACTAAGTGACATGGCCGGTCCTAGCCTTGAAGATTAGAACTGTCAGAACCAAAAAGTGAAGTTTGTCTGTGTACTTTCCATGGTAATATCACTCTATTTATTTTGTATAAATACAAAATTATGGCACAAGGACTAAAAGGGGAAGGGGAGAGGTTGGTTCTCGCTTAACTATCCTATACCTAGCTAAACACTATCACGACCCATTCACTCATTACAATTTGCACAATCACCACAAGAAGCTATTCATCTACTCCCAATCCTTCATACACCACAATGCCAGAAACTTACCAGGGGCACCTAAAAAGTCGGGGAAGTTAACCCATGACAATAAAAATGTATTTATATACAATATAAAATAAATGTACAAGATAATGTACAATATTATAAAATATTTAATGAAAAATGAAATGATGGGAGGGGAATGAACCTAAAAATCAACTGAAAATACGACAAATTTTTAACTAAAATAATAATCAATGTTAGTAAGAACCGTCCATCCCAGAAAAAACAGAGTGGCCGCTGTATTCCGCCAAACGGCGAAATCAAGAAGCACACTCGCGAAGGGAGTGGGGAGTGGGGTAAAAAATTAGCGGAATGGGACAATAAAAGGCTGAACCAGCCGAGATAAAAGGAGACCAAAACAAACTGGGGAGGTTGGGAATCTCGACATGGATCATAACAAAAGAGAAAGCCGGGTACAGGCTAGGAACACATTCATTCACTTTAACTAGGTACACAAAAAGAGAGCTACCTTAACCAGGGGAGGGTTCCACAGGAATCCACCCCGATGCAATTCCATGGTAATATCACTTTCGAGACATTGATTACTCTCTGCTTTTATACTAAGACGCAAAGAGGTACTGGTTGTAAAAGAATCTAATATTGGTCGAGTGAATCGTTTTTTACAGCTTATCAACGTTTTTCTTGTTATTTAAAGCTATATAGAAAAATATATTGCGTAGTTTTATTTTATTTTATTTTATTTTGTTTATTTATGTTTTTATTTTTAAAGGTAATGGGCGAAGCAATTTTTTTAACTTTTTAGAATTTTTATAATCATGCATAAAAAATTCTTAAAAGAATAAACGGTGAACTCTTAACATCTACAAATAAAAAACATAATTTTTTCCTTTTCTTTTAGAATTTCTTCATGATCATTGATGTGCGTTGTAGTACAGTAAATAGCGGCTCAGAACGAGAAATCGGAGAGCCGAGTTCAAATTCCAATTGAATTCGTTGCATTCACTTACGCGCAAATACCATTAGAAAGATATTAATCTGTCTCTTCCTTCCAGCTAGGGGCTTAATAGCAGGACAGATTTGTTTCTATAGCCTCGGTTGGCAACCAGTCTACCGCAGAAAGCAATGATAACCTACTGAGGGAAAATACTTTGCCCAGTCCTTCGAGACAGGATCGCCCAAGCCTTTATCATGTAGGGCACTTAGATGACTGATGTATGGTGATTTGAAAAAGGAGTATTTCTTTTAAGAACATACAAAAAATCATTTTTTCTGCGTAAAACTAATTCATTGATGAAAAATTGTTATCTAGAAGATTTCTCTAATGTTCATAAACACGTTTTTGTTTGTTTTGTTTTTTTTTTTAATTCTGCACGTAACATCTATAAATTGTAAGGGACAGCTTGTTTGGTTTATTATGTCTTTTCCCAATTATGGGTATTTTTAACATATTTGTTGTTGTTATTATTATTATTAATTATAGTTAGAATGGATGGATATATATATATATATATATATATATATATATATATATATATATTGTCATCCTTCTACAGAGTTGTATACGACGTTTGTCTGGATTTGTTTGGTGCAGTAACGGATAAGAAAGATCAAACCGAAGGAAACGACCGAATAGAAGACAGATACAGAAAGGAAAGTTAAGATTGGAACAGAGAATGTTCAAGCGCCGATTAAAAGAAGCCCCGATTCATGTGAGGCCGGAACTTCAGAATATCTTAATGATATTAAAAAAAAGGATTTTGGTGATCTCCAGAGCTGAAAATCATCGAAAGAAAAAGCGTCAGGCTCGGAGAGCATTCTACTCGAATCCTTATGCTTTCGCAAAAAACTTTTCGTGGAATCAAAAAGTGTCAAGCTTGATGTACCGAAGGAGGAACTCGAGAACCATTTAAGAATGACATATTCTGATGATTTAAACGGTATCCCAATACCTCAGCTAAGAGATTAAATATATATATAATATTAAAGATTAGCATAATTTAATATATAATATACACGAGCGGAAGAAAAACGGCTACGAGACACTGCGTGCCGACTGCGTGGAAAAGGGTTAGATATGCCATGCGATCCCTATTGAGGTTGGTTGTCGCGGTTTTATAGGACACTCAGTCATTTCGTTTCTTTCAAAAATAGGAATCACTGGCCGCAGTTTGAAAGTTGCCTCAAATCGTTTTCAGACCGCGGCACAATATGCATCAAGTTGGATTTGGTCGAAAGTAAGAAGATTTCATCATGGAGAAAATACACGGGGAACTAGCATTCCCGTGTGATTACGTAAGAAACGGTTACTGTAAAAGCGTAATAACATCAACGGCCGAAAGTAAACGCGTTTTTTTTTTGTTTTGTTTTGTTTTGTTTTTTTCAACTCACAAACTGCACACTAAAAATGAAGATTAACGTCCAATGTAGTCTCCGCTCTTATTTGATCTGGCGTATATATATATATATATAATTCTCTTAATACCCTGTCCGGTGGCAAAAGCTGCTTGGTAGCGCCAGGAGTGGCAGTACCGCCTTGAGCACGTTGCATGCTATTGATTTTGTCGTCTGCACAGCATAGTAGAGCCAGTCAGGCACTGTCTGTGAGACAAAAAAGCAACATGACGCAACTCCCTTTCCCATAAATTAAGGGACTGCATGATGTACTGCTTGTCATTTGCGCGGGAGTGTCTGGGTGTCAATCATAATGTTCGGAAAACTTTGGATGAGTCTAATGGTGATTACGAAGGTGCTTGGTGTAATAAGCCGCTATTAACCTTTCCACAAGATCTCAGACTCCACTCAGAAGCCTACATCATATCTTTTGAGGAGATAGTGCTGCTCTGAGTCAAGAGGGTGACTACTAAAAGAATCTATGTCTGGCAACAGGGCTCTGCACCATGCCACACAAGCAGGAGAACCGAGTCATGACTGTCAGACACATTTTGTTACCACATCAAACTTTACATCTGGCCAACTAATTTCCCAGGTGGCAACCTCTGTTGATTATTGGGAGGGATGCAGGTGAGCGAGAGACTAACAGAACCCGTAATACCAAAAATGAACTGAAGGCAAGGCTTATCATAGCATTCACTAACTTTACAAGGAAACCATCCAGCAGTCGTCTGGAGGGTGTGGCTGGAGCCAAAGGACAAAATTTATTAAGATCAACAAAGGACAGGAAATTGTGAAGAGCTATGTTCAACAATGACCAAAAGAAGCAGGGTACATCAAAGAAGAATAATGAGATGGATGGCGTTTTAGGATTTAGGGGTGATAGCACAAAGACCAAATATATTAAGAGTAACAAAGGACAGAAAATTGAGTAGAGCCATGGTCGCATACGTCCTGAAGGGACACGGCACATAGAAGAAGAATGAGCGTGAGTAAATAGATGCCGGTTTAGAGCTTAGGAGAGAAGAGAAAAAGAAAAATTTATTAAGAGCAATAAAAGAGAGGAAATTGTGGAGAGCTATGATCGCCTAGGTACACTGCACAAAAAGAAGAATTCCTGAAGCCAGAAAACAGCCAGATGTGCATAAGATATATGAACGCTCGAAAATAGTCGCAATGTGGAACGATATGCTAGAAACAAAAGAAACGATTGGGAAAAAACAGCTTACAAAACTTCCGGTGTTTAGCGGCCATTGATATGCAGATTGACGAAGGCCAGACATGGTCCTTGCGTAGATTTATCGATCATGCAAGTGAGGGAATTGAATGATGGAATATCGATCCAAAATATAAATATCGATTTCCGATGTTTGGGGCAGAAAAAGTTTGGTAGAAAATTTTCTCACTGTTTCATTACCAATATAAAAAAAAAAGATTTGCCTCAAAGGATGGCGTGAATTAAATGCATGTATTGCTAAATCAATGTGTACCAATCGATCAATCAGTTGTTTGGTCATTTTTATCGATTTACATATGCTGTTTGCGTGCGTGCTGATGAGATTGCGTGAGTGCATATTAAAAATAGCAAACAGAGAGAGAGAAAGTGAAAAAAAGAGAGAGAGAGAGTGAAAGATAGATAGAGATGAGATTGACTGATAGGCAACTAGTATAGCGTTTACAGCGTATCAAGTTCAATTCTGGGTTGTTGTAACACAATTGCTGTTTTTCGCCACATTAGTCCGAGGAATTTCTTTATTTATTTCACCCCAGCCAGGGCAAAATTGTTCAAATTATTAAGGGGAGAGGACAATAAATGAACAGTTTAAAGGAAACAGATGGATAACGATTGACATTGCATTTAATTTTTTTTTTCAACAAGCGAGATTTTCACAAGCAAATATTTTCCTCAGATTAGATCATTTGCAGTGGTGTGCAGTAATATAAATCTATTTTCAGGGTGTATGATGAAATTTGTTTGGTTCTGAAAAATAGTGAGTTATGCATGATTGCATCAGGTTTTTATCAGGCCCAAACATTATTGTTTCTACTGTCAATAAATGTCCTGCGGGCATTGTCTGCGATGAACGTTGCTCCAGGGAAGTGAAGAAAAAAATAAACGCAGCACACTAGTAAGCCTTACATAGAGATCGCGGATATTGTTGACGTCAGCCTTTCAGATGTCAGGCGTGTCATCAAGGCAGAGAAATAAAGTGGCTCTATAAGCCCAGAACGTAAATGCAATCGAAAGAGAAAAACAACGCCAAGAGATTATGTATCTGTGATCAGGGTAAGTGTCATTATTCGTTTGTTTCCATTAATTTGGACAAGGGTGTATATTTGGTCAGCGTTTCTTCTTTTAAACATGTTTAGCTGAAATTGATCGAGAAGGAAAATGTTCATTTCTTTTACTTAATTTTTCCAGAATTTTAAATTGTTTCCTTTTTGCTGGAGATAAAAATGCAAAAATGTTCCGTAATTCATTTTTCTAAGCGTTTTCAGACACTTCTCCGGTTGTTCTCATGAGTGTTTTTTTTTTTTGCTGGTGTTGTTTTATCTTGATGTCTTGACTGTAACGTCATTTATTTTGTGTTGTCTTTTAAAAAGGAGCGTTCTTTCAAAGCTTTCACGTGCCACGCCCGACTGGAAATCGCGTGAGTATCTTTTTACTTTAAAAAAAGGAACTTTCAATAATCCATTTCCACTATTAAATAATGTAAGGCTGATGGTAGGAGAGAATTGTTTGATATCTAGGGCCTCTCTAATAGCGGCGTGTTTTTGATATTGTAATTTAAACAGGACTTTAGTCCAAAGTGGAAGCTGTGATGGCCAAACTGAACAGAAACAAAGCAGCTGATCCAAACGGCATTGTAATAGAGCTGCTGATAGCCCTGGAAGAATTCGGCATAGAGAAAATTACAGAAATAATAAATTAAATTTATAATAGTGGTATAATACCAGACGACCTAAGCAAGTCGATTTTCATAGCCCTGCCTAAGAAGTCAGGTGCAAACGAGTGCGAACTCCACCGAACTATCTGCTAAATGAGTCATATCACAAAACTGATCGTCCGAATCTTGTTGAATAGAGCGAGAACCAGAATCATGCCAGAGATAGGACAAGAACAGTGCGTGTTCATCCAAGACACTGGAACAAGGAACGTTATATTTATGATTAAGATGCTCTCCGAAAGGGCAATGCAAATGAAGAAGGACTTGTACCTATGTTTTATTGATTATGCAAAGGCATTCGACAAAATACGCCACAAAGAATTGATGGAGATGCTCTGCAGCCTTGACATATTTGGGAAAGACATAAGAGTGATTAAGAATCTCTACTGGCAGCAAAATGCCTGCATATGGACAGGTAACGAATTCAGTAGATATGTAAAGAGGATGTGTCTTTTCACAGGATCTGTTCAACTTGTACAGCAAGACTATTGTGAGGACCCTAGATGTTGTACCAGGATTTGTAATCCGAGGCCACAATTTGAATAATATATGGTACGCAGACGATACAGTGCTGATTGCAGACACGGAAAGGAAACTACAAGACCTCCTACAGAAGGTAGCTGAAGAGAGTGACAAACAAGTACTACAAATAAACTGCAAGAAAACCGAATGCATGGTCATCAATAAAAAAAAAGCAGCCCAAAATGCCAAATACAGTTGGGAGATACTAAAATTAATCAGGTACAAAATTTTAAATACCTGGGAAGTGCTCTAACAGAAAACGGAAAGTGCGATACAGCGATCCGAAGACGAATTGGCATGGCTAAGAACACGTTCCAGAAGATGAGTAGAGTATTAAGAGACAGGAAACTTTCACTAGAAACAAAGAAGAGAGTACTAGATTGCTATGTGATGATAGTTCTTCAATATGGCAGTGAATGCTGGAGAATATCATCACAGATGAAGGAAAAACTTGAAGCAGCTGAAATATGGTTCTACAGAAGGATGCTGCGGATATCATGAAACGAGCATGTGAGCAATGATGAGGTTTTGGAAAAGATGGAAACAAAAAGGAAATTAATAATGAGCATCAGGAAGAGACAACTAAATTTCCTGGGACATGCAGTAAGGAAGGAGGGCTTGAAGAACCTGATACTAACAGGCCAGTTAGAGGGAAAAAGAGACAGAGGAAGGCATCGGATAACAATTTTGAAGGGGATGAGCAGGTGGATGACAGAACGGGGGTTGCGTGGTATCACAGGAGAAAGTATGCTTAGAGCCACCGGGAATAGGGAGACGTGAAAGACCATGATCGCCTGCGTCCTGAAGGGACAAGGTACATAGAAGAAGAACATTTAAACAGTATTCTTCTATTTTTCAACCAGAAATTTCATTAAAGGTTCTTGTAAAATATGGGTTAATAAATGTTTTAATAAATGGATTAATGAATTATAAGTGGCATGTAAGGTGTCTGATCAAAGAGGTGGTAGTGAGTTTATAGGTAATTGATTTGTGACAAGAAACACAGTTTTGCACTTGGCATTGAAATTCATGCACTATATTAGTTATGGCTAACTTATATTTGATGAGGTTTTGATAACAAGTTTTGCGCAAATATTTCTCGTTAAAATTTAAATAAACAAAAAAGCACCCCACCCACACGACCCCCCAAAATGCAATAAATACACATAATTAATCCTATTAATAAATAGAACAAAAAACGTAGAAATAAAAGACAACAAATCCCACACCACACCAACAATAAGTCTAGCTACCTGTAAATGGTAGAAAAATAAAAGAAATTATCAGCACTGCCAAAAAACAAAAAACTATATATCCCAATACAAAATAACCAAAACTAAACGAAAAAGTGACCAGCCCAAAACTAAATAACACATATCCTCCTCTAAACAAAATAGCAGCATCTTAAAAACCATAAAAAAATCGACTAGACCATCCAAAAATCACATATCATTAACAACGACGCCACTACTACCACATCCAGACAAGATGAATGGGAAACCTGTCCTGAACTAAGCCACCTCTCCCAACACCTAACTCTAAGACTACAATAAAGCCAACAGAATCTAAATAAGCTCACAACCCCACTTCCACCTAAAAAAAAGCATATTCACCACAAATAAACCGTTTTTTCACCAGATAATTTTCATTCCAACTTCTTCACCCGAAAAACAAGGTTAGCTTAGAAACGCGAAAATTTTTGTGTAGTGATACTATGAATTTATAAACCATTGTAACACCTATTACAATATATATATATATATAGAGAGAGAGAGAGAGATAAGATTTACAATTACAATAATCAAAAATTTATATTTTTCGATTAATATTATGGGGGCAGTTTTTTGTCTTTTTGTTCAATATTGCTAATTATTTAAAAATAGAGTTTTGATGGTGTTATTTTTCAAAAACAGAGTAATGACTTAACCGTAATTATCTATACCAAACTTGGTGTCCTACTTCGAAGTTCAACCCGTGAAAAAATATTTTTACATGAGATTATTTTTGTAACAATAAACATTATTTTTAGGGGTCAACTTTCTAAATCTGTAATAAATTCCACTATTTAAGAGAAAAAAACAGATACCAAATCAAACACGTGTGTGTTTTTGTGTGTAAATGATTTTTTTTTACTTCATTTTTCATGTGTTCTTATGATCTTTTTTTATTTCTAGAACTTAAGAATCGTCCGAAGGCTTTGTTTTATCGAGCGATTTCGGCAATACTTTTAGCCATTATCAAGGATGAATCTTGTTTTGCTTGTAACTACTTATGTGTAAACTTTTTTGATATATAGATTCATGTGTATGTTATGCTCCGAACATACATTATGCTTACTTTTAGGGTTCGGATTCGTAAATTAAAACTTTTATTTATTTATATGATTACTTTATATATATATATATATTGGCAAGCAGGGTTTTTATCGTAAAGTGCTCGATATAATGCTGTAGATAAAGCATTGATAAGTCGAACGTGTTCGTCTCTATAACATGGACAGCCTTGACGAGTGAGAAAATCATCACGGTGTTCTTTACAGTAATTTTTAGCAACACAGTTTTTCAGATATTTTTTGTTAACACATCTCACACCCCTGAAAATGTTCTCGGAAGGAGATTTCAATTATAATACGCGAAAGATCATCCGTGAGTATGAACGGATTTTATTAAAAATAAGCAGACACAATGTATGCAATTTATTCAATCTGTCACACACACACGCGCACGTGTGTGTGTGTGTGTGTGTAAGCTGTTGAGTGGAACATCGATATTGAGCGTACATTGTCTACGCGTGTTTTCCTCGGGATCATATGAAAGTGAAAAGAAAATATTGAGTGTAGATTCAATTACAAAGAGAAGGACATATATTATTCTTTTCTTTTCGTATTCTTGTCTCTTCTATTTTATCCTAAAGTTGATTTATAACTCGGTTTGATGTAGATAAGATAAAATTAATTCTCCCAACGCTATCTTATCTAGGAATGTTCTCGAAAAATATTTTTCAGTGACAAGTATATCAGAGATTAAAAAATGTTCAGAGTAGAGTCGTGGATTAAAACGTCAATTCCTTTGAGTATCTGACGACAGTATTTGTGTGAAGGGTTTTGACGTAATGTTTCTCCGATACCATCCAAAAATCTACGTAAGATAAATCAGTTCTAGGGATTTAATAAAAGCCTGTTTTGTGTTTGCAGCAAAACTAAGCACTCCTTCAAATGATTAAGTGAAATGAACAAATTAATTAGTGTCAAGAAATTCAAATTCAGAATTCAAAGTTTAAAAAATGTTAAAAACGACAGTGTTAAATATAACTCGAATAGGGATATTATTACTAATTATTAATTTAAGAATTGTCTTTTTTAATCAATGAGCTACTAAGGTGCAAGGAGATACTGAGAGTGAAAGAATATGAAAAACCTTCAAAAAGAACTAGAAGGCCCACCCTAAATAGAAAACAATGAATATCCGTCTACTCCTGTTCAAACGACCAAGTCGGGGTGTGAATGGACTGAGAGGCAGAACTAGATACTCCTACTGAGAAAAAAATAAATAAAAAATAAAGTTGACGGAGACGTTAGAACTATACAGTTAAAGCAGACTTTAGAAAGAACTGGAAATCCACTCGTAAATAAGTGATAAACCTCTACGGTGTTTCAAAAGACCAAGGAGGATATAGGCGATAGGAAAACCTATCTATTCCTAAATAGTAAATGAATATACTATTCTACTAAATACACAGTATTTATTTTGTATAGAATACAAAATTATGGCACAAGGCCTAAAAGGGGAGGGGGAGAGGTTGGTTCTCACTTAACTATCCTATACCTAGCTAAACACTGTATTTATTTTTTGTAAAAATACAAAAAATTATGACACAAAGCCTAAAAGGGGAGGGGGAGAGGTTGGTTCTCACTTAACTATCCTATACCTAGCTAAACACTGTATTTATTTTTTGTAAAAATACAAAAAATTATGACACAAAGCCTAAAAGGGGAGGGGGAGAGGTTGGTTCTCACTTAACTATCCTATGCCTAGCTAAACACTATCACGACCCATTCACTCGTTACAATTTGCAGAGTCACCAAAAGAACCCATCCATCTACTCCCAATCCTTCGTACACCACAATACCAGAAACTAACAAGGGACACCTAAAAAGTGGGGGAAATTAACCCATGACAATAAAAATGTATTTATATACAATATAAAATAAATGTACAAGATAATATACAATATTATAAAATATTTAATGAAAAATGAAATGATGGGAGGGGAATGAACCCAAAAATAAACTAAAAATACAACAAATTTTTGAACTAAAATAATAATCAATGTTAGTAAGAACCTTCCATCCCAGAAAAAAGAGTGGCCGCTGTATTCCGCCAAACGGCGAAATCAAGAAGCACACTCGCTAAGGGAGGGGGGAGGGGGGTAAAAAATTAGCGGAATGGGACAATATTCTACTAAATACACACACGCACATACACACACACACACACACATACATTCACATATATACATGCTCTCTCACACACGCACTCCAAGACATTTATATATACTGCTTAATATTCTATAGACACATAAAAAGCTAAAGTTCTGCTCTTTTATATTATCATCGGATAGATTGTTTCATTTATTTTTTTATTTTTTAACCATTTCATTCCAAGCAAGGCGATAATGTCACTAAGACTCAATGGGTTACTGGGATTGAAAGAGAATGAGAAGACTTTAGTGAGAAGAAAGAACAATAAAAGCAAAGGTTTCAGGAAAGCCAAGAATAGGACAAGTGACGTACAGTTTTTCTTTTTATAATTTACATCAAAACTATGCTTTTTTATTACGTCTTCATATATATATATACTACTACTAGTTTAAGCGTTATTTTTCGTGCATTTTCCATTAGACTATTTATTTAGTCTATGCGCGCAAACCCATTAAAGAAAAACGTCCTCTAGCATAATTCGAACCTGCGTCACTTTTTGCAAATCACCGTCTAACCCAACGTTAGGCTATGAAGGAATTCAAGGTGTAACAAGATTTTGCCTTTAAAGCACACTCAGTCTTTCAGATTTCTAGAAAGGCATATCTGCACATTTTTGTACCCGGAACTTGAAAATGAAAGCTTTTCCTAAAGAATTAATGAACTTAAATCCTATATATATTTTTAGAGCTTCATACCTTATTGTTTATGAATACTCCAGCTTGAGTAGACGCTATGTTAAGTTTAAATGGTATATATATATATATATATATATATATATATATATTCTCTAACGGTTAGCATACTAAAGAAAACACATCAAAAAAAATTTTACTTCCAACACGATTCGAACATATAACCCCAACTTTTGTAGAAGATATCATCGTCTGATCAGGCGTCTAGGCCAGAAGATGAAATTCAGTCAGTCACTTAAGTGCCATACGTGATACACGCTTGGGTGATTATGTCTTGAAAGAAACATGACTGGACTAGGCAGAAGAATATCCCGCAATAGGTTGCCATTATTTTCTGCGGTAGACTGGTTGCCAGCCAAGGGTATAGAACCTAATCTGTCATGTTATTTAACCCATAACTTAAAGGAAGTGACGGATTGATACCGTTTCCAAGGGTATTCGCGCGTAAGTGAATGCAAGGAATTCAACTGGAATTTTAAGTCGATTTCTCGATTTCTCGTCCCGAGCCGATATCCACTGCGCCACAACAGTAAATACAGCAAAAGTACTGCTTTATCCATACATTATTGGACATTAAAAAAACAACAGTAAAAATCCAATTCTTACCTCAAATATCGTAACTAAATCCAAACATTACAATGAAAAAGGAGATAAATGTAATCTATAACTTTAGAAAAACTTATCATCTTAAACCATATGAATAATCCAAATTTGCTTAATAAAAGTGTGATTTAATGACCACATGTTGTCATAGAAAAAATATTACTTAAATTCTTAGACCTAGATTGATACAAATTCCTCTTTACGTTTGCCTGTTTCTTTCTTTTTTCTCTCTCTTTGTTTCTTTTTAATTTTTAATTTTAAATTTAAATTTTATCGACATCTTATTAAAAATCCCCATGAATATCGACTGCATAAAGCCGAGTCGTGCATTAGACGTAGAATTATATGTATATTTATTAATATATATATATATATATATTGAAGTCAACACCCAGGCCTGACGATTGCATTTAGCATGAAACAGACTGTCGCCTGTGGGTGTTGACTTCAATGTCCACTTTTATAGGAGTAGTAACGTTCTTACTACTTCTGTAAACACTTCTTTGCCAACTTTAATTTTAAATTCCAAACTGTCCTTCCCGAAGATTTTGGTAAATGAAAGAAGAGAGATTTACCCCAAAAGTGAGTTGAACATGAATAGGTTCTACCCACACCCCTAATAACTTTTACGACAGATGCAGACTAGTTTAGTTGAAAAAAATTAAAATATTAAAATATCCTAAGTAAAATTTGCTTTTGAACTGAAGAAAAGAATGTCATAAATTGAAATTGAAATTTAAACTTTCTAATAATTAATCTTAAATTAAAATTCCTTAAAATAGTTGTTTTATTTCTCTTTATTATTCATTATAATCAGATTATATTATATAATAACTCCCCTTTCTTAAATCTATTTTCCTTCCCGTTCTATCGTTTTGATTTTTGACTTGAGTGATATTTAAATAGTTTGTTTTTGGTACAAACATCATTCATGTCCCTTTAACAGTGGCCTTGAAAAGCCGTAATTTCGTCTGACCTGGTTCTTCCTTATTTTTATTTTTTTTATTTTATCTCTTTTCGGTAGTGTCACCCACGTGACAGATATAAAAAGTTCCAGTAGCAATGAACTGTTTCTTTTTTAATTTTTATTTTTCCCTACTTCTGTTTTTTACACACACATAAATAAATAAATATATTTTCCCATAATGTTTTTGTCTCGCTGAAGAGATAGGTGTTAAATTTACCCGTCGAAATGGCTATCCGATTTTTAAAAATTTTTATATTTCATATATAATAAATACTGGCTCTGCCAATAAATAAATTTAATTTCATTGCTCCCTCTGTCTGGATCATTGTTACTATTCAATATTAATAGAATCCTTTGGGATTTACCTCCAAGCCGTTTTTTGGGATGTATGACCAATATTCGGTCGGGTTTCAATCCTGAGTAAAAAGCAACCGGCTCTCTAACCGTATTGATGAGCTGTGATACAGCGAAACAGATCTGTCTGCGGATGAATATATATATATATATATTGCACTGTGTAAACTAATAAGTTTGTGTGTGCACAAAATAATATAAATGCGTGTCTGTGTATGTGTTGAAATTGAATATCATAATTACTGAGATGCATACATTTTAGATTTTAATATTCTAAATTCTTTTTGAAATCTACTTCAACTTTATGATTCTATCGTCTCCGCCTAAACTCTGAAATTATTATTTATTTATTTATTAACCATAATAGTAGTACAGAGGTTCACCTATCGTCCGGTTTGCGCTACTCTTCAGTTTTTGAAACAGGAACAGAGGTTTTTCCTTTTTTTTTTTTTTCTTTAGGACTGGGTTCCAGATTCCTTCTAAATTCTACCTCAACCCCATTTTATTATGTTTTCGCCTAAACACCGATATTTATACTATTATTGGTTTTTAGGTTCCGTCAAACGTCTTTTCCTTCTTATTCACCTTGTGTCTTCGTGGCGTTATCGCCTTATTGGGGTTGGATAAAAAAGAATAACAACTGACAAATTATTTATTTTTCTGAAGCACGTTCCGGTTAATTTCTATTTATTTCATTTTTTCCCTCGACACACTTCTATATTTTAAACTTTAACTTTTATTTCCTTTTTGTTTTGATTTTTCCCTCCATTTCGACCATCGTTTCTTATTCGTCATCTTCCGCATGTCATTTCATGTAAAAAGTTTTAAATTTATTTTTGTATTTATTGTACATTGACGAAATTTTTATGTACATTTGGGGCGTTTTGTAGGTCCCCGGTATGCTTTGTTGTATTTTGGTGCATGATAAGTATGAGTGTTGATGGACAAATTTTTATGGTGAGTGAGAAACATTGTAACGTATGTATGGGTCGTGAATCTGATTAGCTAGGTATAGGATAGAGTATCTGAAGACCAACCCAAGTTTTGTTTCCCCTCCCCCTTTGCGGCCTTGTGCCAGAATTCTGTATTTTTTAACGGAATAAATTCACGTTTCTTATTCGTCATCTTCCTGTCTTTATTCCGACAAATACCTTCTTCCTCTTTTCATTTTGGTTGGGGAACTTTCGCAATCAGTCACTTTTTTCCAGAAACGTTCACTTTGAACAATTTTCTATCATAATCATTATTTTTAGGTTTCCTTTATTCTTTCTTCTCGCTTTTTCCCTTTTTTTATTTCTATTTTCAGAATTAGTCCTTTCTTTTTGTTTTTTTTTTCTTCCTTCATTTTTTCCCATTTTTGTCTTTCTTCCTGCGTTGACTTTTGCCCTTTTTATGTTTCTTCTAATATTTTTCTATTTTCTTCTTTTACTTCTCTAGTCTATTTTCCTTCTTTTCTCATTCGCTAATTCCTTTTTTCTTTTTATCACAATTCTTTCATTCTTTGATTCTCTCCAAACCAACTCAACTTCCAGCCACCAACATCCTATTAACCATTCTTCTGTTTTTCCACTCTTTTTCTGCCTCTCTTCTTACCTTTAACACGCAGTGAGCATTCAGCCCCCTTCCGTGTAATTGATTGCCTGCCCGGAACAAATTGACACAGTGATCTATTTCCGAGAGCACCGGACCACAAAACCAAACCAAACCTATAGAGTGTTTTTCTTTACCCTTCTCACTTTTCCAAGATGGCTGACACTTTGCTTCTCTCCCCAATCCAAATTCTCTCTCCAACCTTCCTTTCTTATAAGCCTGCAGCTTCGCCTACGTCGTTTTACAACCACGACTCAGCTTCTCCTCGACAAGATCTTGTTGTTTTCTTCTGCTCCTATCGCCTTCACCCCGCCCAGTTCTACTTCATTTTTCCATTCTCCACCGCTATTGCTGACTCCCAGTTTGCATGATGGATGAGGGCATCTAGCAGCAGACTGGAATTTATTTCTGTACAGTAAAACTTAGACTAAAACAGGGAACCGTACGTTGTGGCTACTTCCGATCTGTGCACTGAGCACGCATGCGCACGTCCATTGGTATAAATGTCTGCTCACAGGCACGCGACTTCAGTCCCTTTGTCTCTTGGGTTTTCTGCGGCTTAGGCGCTTCTGTCTGGATAGGTTTTAATTATTCTACGTATAAATAAATAACAAAAAAATATTTTTGATGCATAAGAAGTGCAGAATTTGTATCTAACAGATCGCTAAGAAAAAACATTTACCCGCAATTAAGTAAGAATTTTCCTTCAGTTGTAGTCACAATAACAGTCTACCCTGAGCAGTTCTTTATACTTGTATTGTGTTAAGGGGCCAATCATTCTCATTCCCTTTGTATACTATTCGAAGTGACCTGCAAAGGGTTGATAAACCGTAGAAAACGAACCAATCAAATAATAGCTAAGAAATTGAATTTCATTCGACAGTTGTATTTGCTGCTCGATCAGTTATTTCCGCCACCAAAAAATCTTAGTATCAAAAAATATTTTTTGTTTTAAATAACCTACACAATGCTTATAAGCAGTAAAAAAAACGGATCAATCAGTAAAATCGTTGGAAGTTCCATTTGGATATCTTTTTTTCCAAGAGCAGATGCTTCGTTGATCAAACTCCTGGTAGGATAGTTTCCCGATCACTGCAAACATGGTAAATTTATCTGTCTTACATATCCTGATAATCTGCACTCCTTTCCTCCTCCTCTTACGTTCATTAAAAACCTAATTCAATAGTAGCCATGAATTTTGACTGGCTCTTGAGCCATACGTTAGGTGAACATTTTTTCTCGAGAAACTCTCACATAGCATAGTTTCTTAGATGCCATTTATTCAACTTGACATAAAAATTCCAGCAGCAGTCAGCCTTTACTGTCTACGGTAGACTGGTTGCTATCCAAAGCTATAGGGTGCAGTCTGTCCTGTTATTTAATCCATAGGTGGAAGAGAGAAAAGATACTTTACTTTTTAAGCATATTTCAACTCGGCTCTCCAAGTTCTCGTTCTGAGCCATTATATATTATACTACCCACACATCCAAGCTTACAACA
The DNA here is from genome assembly GCA_037127315.1 of Ascarosepion bandense. Lineage (NCBI taxonomy): Eukaryota > Metazoa > Mollusca > Cephalopoda > Sepiida > Sepiidae > Ascarosepion > Ascarosepion bandense. The sequence goes on along the minus strand of JBBBDQ010000856.1, from coordinate 5,007,490 downwards.
CCTAGTTCAAACCTTTTAGTAATCGCTCGATCAGCTCGTAGGGAGGTTTCAGAAGGTTTCCAAATTAACCCTGCAAGTCAATTTTAGCATAACTTAAAAATAAAAGATACAAGATATTTTTTCTTTATGTAGTAACATAAAATTATTTAACACTTAAATAGGTGCGATTTGTGTAAAAGTTATCTACATGGAAAATGAACTTAGCGAGCCGAGTTCAAATTCTCACTGAGGTTGTTTGCGTTCCATCTAGTCTTGGAAAAGATATGAATTCATCTCATCTCCTACTAGTTTTTCCATGGTAGACTAGTTTCTTCTTCTCCCATGACCCCTCAGGACGTAAGAGATCATGGTTCGTCACAAGTTCCTGTCCTTTGTAGCTGTTAATAAATTTTGTCATTCTGCTATCCAGCCTAAACTTTGCTTCGGCGTTCATTTACTCAAGCTGAAGGTTATGCGTTGTTTTCTCTGTCTTTCTATCCGTCAATCTGTCCTGTGAGTATCAAATTTCCCAAGCCTTCTTTCCTCATAATGTGCCCTAGAAAGTTCAGCTTTATTTTTCTTACGTTAAATATAAGAGTCCTTTTTTATTCCATTTTCGTCGTTGCTAACGGGTTCGGTCCATGGCTCCTTTAAAAAACAATCTGTTAAGCTTTCTTACCCAAGGGTATATCCATTTCATCTACTGTACATGGGATAATCCAATGACCACTAAAATTGGTTTGCTTATGGTTTGGATTTTTAAATAGTTCATTAAGCACGCGATCATAGCTATCCACAACTTCCTTTTATTCATTAGCTCAGTTTCCATGCTTCTGAGGATAAATAACGGCGTGGATTCTTGATCCCATCTACAGAAATTCGGAGTTTTCTTTCTCTGACATTAGTTACTATACAAAAGTAAAGATTTTAGTCTGTTTTTTTATTTAACATATAGCTTGAAGGAGAGTAGAAAAATATGTGCTTTTTCTAAATGAGAAAATGACTACGGCTGTCTAGGCTTGAATGTGAACTCGGTTCACCGATTTTAATTTAATTTAATTAAGACAGTTAGTCAGTTAAGTGCCATACATGATACACGTTTGGACGATCATGTCTCTTTCGAGACACGGGCAGAAGAGTTTTCCGTAGTTGGTTGCCATTATTTTCTGCGGTAGACTGATTGCCATCCTTGGCTATAGAATTCAATATGACCTGTGCCTTTTCTGTAAATACTTTCATGGTAATTGTTCTGATGAACTTTCCTTTATGGTATCATTCAGTTGAAACGGCGAGGTGTGACCATAAGTTCTATGTTAATGATTTCTTCTAGCGCACTTGTAGAACTCTCGTCCAGCTTCTTGCTTTCAAATCAACTTTGTTCTGACAAAATTTAAATCCAATATCAATCGTCATATTCTGTCTTCCTAATTACAGGTCTTTTATTGTTCTATCTCCTTAATAGTGTTTTTCTCATATTCTGTAACACATAGTAACCTCTTGCGTCTTAGTGGCATTATCGCTTTGCTTTGGGTGAAATTATTAAAAATATACATCGATTTACTAAACTAAGGTTGATTTATTCCAGAGTCTTAGTCCTGAGCATGACAGTAAACTGCATCCGGCAGCAAAGGCTTCTGATTGGGAGGTTGTGAGAAGCATGAAACCACCTCTTAATTGCTGTTGTTCTCAGGTCCACCCAGACCAGGAGAGGTAGCACCTGTTAGGGTCCCAGCTATGGGCAAATAGTTAATCCCCAAACTGGGGTCAAAACACTATGAAAGTATAAAGATATACTCTTATAGAAATATATGCATAAAAATAGACTTTTATAGAAAAATATATATTTTGAAGGAAAAATATTATCAATAAGACATTTTTGAAGGGGGGGAAAATAAGGAAAAATTGCCATAATGAATTTCTGAAGGAAAATAAATTATTACCAGCAATAAATTTTTGAGTACAAAACTAGAAGACATCTTCAGTTTTCTAAAATAAAAATAAAACAAAATCCTTAAAATCTGACTAAATCAACCTTCTCAGTATTAAAAACAATATCTTAAAACCCCACCTTTTTGGCATTAAATAATCCATATAGGTTGATATGCCGTTAAAAAACTCAAACTCAAATCCAGAGTCTCAATAGAAATGCACACAGTGCGGATCGGACTTACTAAAAATATCATTTGAGCGTAATCGAAAAAACGCCTAGGTAGGACAGGTGCCCTCACATGTCTATATTCATGAATAACGCTTGCGTCTTACTAAACAACATTTGTAATGTAACCTGTAAAGAGAGAACTCAGTAGCTCAACAGAGGATGCTCCGGCAATAGCCAAATATATGCGTAAACGAGTCTATCGATTACTACCGACGTTCATTTGATTAAGGGCTTGTGGCTAACTAACATTCGGCCGTTTTCCAACTCGAAACGACTGAAATCTGATGGAAGTGGATCGTAAGTTGCCGGTGGGTTTGCGTTGAAGGTAGACGAGATGTGTGTTTTAAGAATAGAAGTGACTCGGTCGAATGTTAAGTATCGGAGGCCGACAGGTGAAAAGCAACCAAAAGCCAAAGGGTCAGTAGATATTAATTAAAGCCAGATGGAAAGCAGGAGTTGAGGGCTTAGCAAATGAAATCAAATTGGGCGCTCGATCCAAGACAGAATGTGATTTTGGCTCATGTGAGTGGCTTTCGGCCATTTTGGCTGAGTGGGGAAGGGAGTAAAATTGAGAGGTTAACAATCGAAGAATGAACAGAGGATTAAAATGAAGTGGTTTTGCCATGATCAAAATTATAAACACCTGATCTGAACTCAGTAATAATCTAAACGATGTTATTTGCAATCTAAATAGTAACAGTACATAATATGCATTAATACTTTAAACACGAATAAGCCAGCAACATTTTGTGTTATTAGAATATTGTCAGTACATGTTGGGTGCTGCTGCGGTTAAATTATTTTGTTCATGCAGTTTCTTGCTGGATATATTAAATATATCAGGATATATCAAATATACTTTTGTTTTTAAAAACTTTTACTCCAAATATTATTTTTATGAAAGTCTATAAAGCCACTGAATGTACGCTGTAATTCACTGGATATCGGCTCGAGTTAAGAAATCGGAGATCCGATTTCGAATTTCAGTTGAACTTGTTGCATTCACTTACGCGAAAATAGCTTTGAGAAAGGTATTAATCCATCTTTTCTTTCTCCACCTATGGGTTGAATAGCAAAACAGATTAGATTCATATCTTTCATTGTCAACCAATCTACTGCAGAAAGGAATGGCAACTTACTGCGGGAAAATCTACCGAGTCAATGATCGCCCAAGTGTGTATTACGTATTGCACTTAACTGACTGAATGACTAATAAAACCACAATAATAATAATAATAATAATAATAATATAACTATTATGAACATTATTATTTTTATTATGAAAGTCTACTATATTATTCTTATTAGTATTGACTGAGTGATTTCTTTTATAAACTAATTAACGGAAAATTCCAAGATGGACAAATCATCATCATATTATGCACGTTTCAGTCACATTCCTTTACACTGGCGGCGTTTCGTTCTTTTTGACGCGTTGTCTACCTGTACAGATGCTTTTTTTATAGCACATGTAACATTTGTACAAGAACTTTTAATTTTTGTAGATTTATATATTTTTATAGTTGAAAAATACTTTTAAATATAATTTGAAGAAAGACATTTTGTTTTGTTGTCTGGCATTGTCAAACATTTTGCTTTTTTTCTTAATTCGCACCCTTTACAGGACTATTAGTATTATTACTTTTCCTTTGATTTCAGTCATATACTCATTTCATTCTGAATACCAACCAGAGACCTAAGGTCAGAAATGGCATCATGACATTTTCCATTGAAATTTTTTAACAAAAAATCCTAAGATCACAAATATTTTACATAGATTAAGCCCTTCTTAAAATTTGAACTGTACTTATGAGTAGAATTTTTTGCATTTTTATGGCACGGACTATCAGGAATTCCTTCAATCAGTCTATATTATTATTTTTTTTTATTATTATTAAAGTATTTATTATGACACAACTTTATTGTTATCAATTATAGTGAATTTGAGTTCAATTTCTAGTTGAGACAGTGTTTAATTCTCAGCAGTGCTCTTTGGAACGCCATGAAATCAGCTCATTTCCCCATCCCCACCAGATATGTTTCAAAAATATCACAACAAGCTAGACTATCTCGCCTTGACTGTGGACTAGCCTAGAAGAAGAATAACTGAAATATAAAATAGTGCAGAAATGGAAATCACTTCATTACAAGGCACATTCTAGACTTATTATAAGAAATGGAAGCTGTGGGAGATCATATTTAAATGCATCCTGAGAAATTGGAGAATTCAAGTAGTAACATGTAACAAAATACTAGCGTAAAAAAACAATTTCATACATTTTCATGACATGAGTGTTTTAATAGAATCCCTGGGAATATGCAGGATTATAGTTTGCGTTGGATTAATTAGTAATGAATGGGCTCTTGTGGTGTATGAGTAAATTGTAATGAATGAATGGATCGTGGAAAATGTTAACTAAGAGTAGAATAGTCAGTGACAACCAACCTTTCTCCACGTCTAGTTAGGCCTTAACATAATATTTCAAAATAAAAACTTAATACTAGCATATGTTTTATTCTTTTTTTTTTCCTTTTTTATTTATTTATTTTTCTTTTCTTTTTTAAATAATATCAGTTATGTAGTGATCGTTTTACGTAACATCATTTCACATGAAAAAAGGCTTTTAAAACGTTAAAAGCCAATAAAGTACTACGATTGACATTTTTACGAATAAAGGTCTTTGTTAGATATGTATACAGACTTTTTAACCAAAAAAAAGAACGTATTTAGTAAATAATGCTTGTAATTTTTATTTTCTGCACTCAGCAGAATATATATATATATATATATATATATATATATATATATATATATATGTATATATATATATATATATATATAAGTGTGTGTGCTAAAATATAGTTATCAGGTATGTTATCTTTATGGGATAAAGTGTTCAATAAAAGAGATAGAACGTATGTAAATACAAAGGTGGACATTGAAGTCAAGCTCTAGAGGCTAAACACAATCGTCAACCTATGTGCGTTGTGTTTTTACTCGACTTTTTATATATATATATTCTGCATACTCTAATACATTGTGTGTAATAGTTTGTATAATTCTAACAGTTATTTCTGGAGTCGTGGTTTGTTAATTTGTTTATTATTTACTTAGATTATTTACTTATTTATTTACTTGGATTAATTTATTTTACATACTTTTGTTTATTTATTTTCATTTATTTATTTTCGTTTACTCTTGTTTGTTTTCAATTTTTGATTTTTAAGTAGCGTAGTAAAAGGTTGTTTTTATGTCTGCATTTTGAGATGAGATCTGATTGTTTATTTCGTAGCTTGTTTTGATCTGTGAAATCTTCGGAATATTACAATATATAAAGAATTCATATTCTGTCCTTAGAAAATGAGTGACAACAGTGGCGAGAGAATCGAAACTTATACGAGTTGTAGCAGAAGTGACGAGAAGTCGAAACTCATATGAGTTATAACTTGAGTTACGAGGAGATTTGGAATTCATACTTAGTATAACAAGTAGTAAAAATACTTGTTGCTTCGGTGAACAGAATACCAGTGACTACAAGAATTTGAGCCACGTGGGTTTAATTTGTGTGTGTGTGTGTGTGTGTGTGTGTGTGTGTGTGTGTGTGTGTGTGTGTGTAAAAAATATGCATAAAAAACATATTCTTAAAGATGTAAGAAATATGAGCTTTTTTTGTTAGAAATTCAACAACACCAACAACAACAACAACAATAATTGTTATAAATGCAGAAATAACCAAATTTCATTGAAATAATTCTGAAAGAAGTGTAACTTGAACAAAATAATAAATTTAGAATACAGCAAATACCGGACGAATGTCTGGGAATCCTAAGTCTGAGACGCGCTGCTGAAGAAATTCAAAAAAACGAAGTGCATGCGTACAAGCAAAATAAATATTAACAAAAAGAAGACTTGATCCATGTTTTAAATGCAAAAAGATACATCTCGAAGACGACTGTTTCTTTAAGAATTCGAAATGTTACAAGTGTGATAAAGTAGGACATATAATGTCACATTGTAAAATTAAACAAAGAAAATATTCTCACTGGAAACAATGTGTACAACGCATCGTGACGGAAAAATAATCACAGAAAACAAAAATAATTGTGAATATGAAATTGCTACTAAATACTGGTAGTGATATCACAATAATCAGTGAAGCCCCATAGAAAGAAATAGGAAGGCGAAATTAAGAAGGACTTCGAAAGTCGCGATTATGTATCAAGTGAGAAATTATTTTTTATTGGCAAAATTTTACGTAACGTCTCACTCCATAATAAGTGTGTAAAAACTAAGGCTTATGTGGTAAACGATACTACGAACTTATTCAGTACTAAATGAATGGAATTATTTGAGCTTTGAGATTTCCCTATAAACGTTTATTGCAAAACCATATGTGTACAAGCGATCAATTAAAAATAACAGTGTGAACATTTAAAAGAAGAATTAAACAAATGTTTTGTTGAATGAGTTTGGTCGGTGTTTCGAATTCAAAGCGAAATTTCAAGTGAAAAAGGGTTCGACGCCAGTATTTATTAACTGAAAATATAAAATGTTCAAAAGCAACGTATGTAAAGAAAAAAAAGTTTCGTGCTTGTGTGAATTTAACAAGGTTAAGCAAGAGTTTAGCACCTTATGAATACCGATAGCCAAGTCCAGATAAATTTTTTTTCAAAGTTAAACAGTGTAAAATTCTTATAGAATTTTGAACTTTCTGAAGCATATTTTTAAATACAAATTGAAAAAGAATTTTCAAAGTTAACAAATATAAATGTACACAAGTGATTATATCAGTGCAACTGACTTCATTTTGGTATAAAAAAAAGTTGCTCCAGCTATTTTTCAATAAGCTATAAATACAATGCTTCCAGTTTGTGATTTCACAGTCGCTTATCTGGTTGATATGTTAATTAAAAGTGTATCTAAGGAATAACATATCGCGCATGTGAAAACAGTGTTTGAAAAAATTCAAGAGTACAGGTTCAAACTCAGTGAGGAAAAACGTGAATTAATTTTTGCCTAAAATTAAGTACCTAGGACAAATCATTAACAAAGATGGTTGTTAACTAGATCTGCCGTTCATAAATGCAAGTAAAAATATGCTCCCCCACCTAACAAATGTCACTAGTTTTATTTATTTATTTATTCTTATCGTTTCATCCCAAGGAAGGTAGTACTGCTACTGGTGCGCAGAGGATTACATAAGAGAAAACTGAAAGTTTACGTAGGAGGAGCACAAAGAGAAAGAGGAGCCAGTTATAGGGGGTGTCAGAGAATGGGTAAAAGAAAGATGGAAATACTAGTGTGAAGAAAGTTGCGTGAGAATAGAGTGAAAAGGAAGAAGGACAAGATACAGGGAGTGTTGGAGAAAGGGTAAGGGAAGGATGGGCGTCAAGGGGATAAGAGATAGCAATTGACGTTGCATTTAAACTCTTGGAGATGGTAGCTTAAGGGAAGCAAGTATACGGAAAGGCGTTTCACAGGCGGGAATTGCAAAAAAGAAGCTGATGAAGTAGAAGTGGCGGTTGAATTTGATTGTTTTGAGTGTAAAAGGGTGGGACTTTGTTGCCAGTCTGGTTGCTCGAGTAAATTCTTGTAGAGAGGGCACCAGGGAGCTAAGGTCGTCGGAGCAGAAGCCATAAAAATATTTATGGAAGACATGGAGAGAAGCCACAACCCGTCGGTGAGAAAGTGGCTAAAGTCGAGCTGCCAGGTTGGAATCGATTACGTTGCAGATTCTCCTCTGAATCTTGTCGAGAACCCAGAGATAAATTGCAGAGGTGCCCGATCAGATACGACAACAGTATTCAATGCATGGGTAGATAGTTGATTTGTATATGTGTAAGATGGATTCAGGCGAGAAAAATTACCTGGCCCGAACACAGTAACCCAACATTTCTAGCAATAAATTTATCTATTGATTCAATTTAATCCTTCCATTTGATGCTGGCTAAGACGGTGAGGCCTAGAAGGTGCAGTGAATTGCTTTCGGTGCAGAAGGGACTGTCTTTGGTGGTTGACGGATAGCAGCTTCGTTTTGGAAACATTAAAGTTTACAAGCCATTTCTTAACCCAGACCACCACATATTAAAGGTCCTTCTAAAGATCTGCAGCGAGATTATCTTTGCCCGACTTGACAGTTTTTTACAAAGTTTGTAGTAAATGGTAGTTTCGTCAGTGTAAATGCTTACTTGGGATTTGATCCCATCAGGGAGATTGTTGATGAAAATCAGAAAGAGTGTCGGACCTAGGATAGAGCCTTTGGAGACATCCACGTTCGTGTGATAGGATCTGGATTCATGCCCGTTCAAGACGTACGATTGAATCAAATCAACAATTGTATATGAATACCATAGCTCTGTGCATAAGGCCAGTGTGCCAGACCCTATCAAATGCTTTGCAATCATTCCTAGAAATTTTAAACTACTATCAAATGTATGTACCTAATATGCAGTATTTGAGTATTCCTCCGAATTATCTACTTAAGAAACGCATAAAGTCGTACTGGACTGTTAAGTGTCAGAAAGCGTTCGAATGAATGTAAAAATTCTAACGTCGGACATATCATGATCTACAATCAAAATATTAGAAATCTGAGTAGTTTCAAACGTTAGTGATTACGGTGTATATTTTACATAGATACGATGAGAATAATAGGAAAGCCATGGCACATTATTTGCGTTCGCTACTACCAGCAGAAAAGTCTACAGCCAGGTCGAAAAAGAGGTGTTAGCATTAATACTTGCAGTTTCTCAAATTTATACACGGAAGGATTTTTTGGTTGCTAACAGATTACAGACGTCTTTTTTTTTATAAGCGTTTCACCCCGAGCAAGGCATGTCACTGCAACTACTGCGCAGGGGGCTACGTAGAGTGGAGAAAGGCTGATTAAATATAGGAAATGTCAGAGGGTGGGTGATAGGCGGGTAAGGATACTGAGGATGAGGGTTGGGTAGATGAGAGTGTTCTGAGAATAGTTGGGAGTTAGTGTGATAGGAGGTGTCTATTGACCCTACATTTAAACACCTGGAGATTGTAACTGTCGGGAAAGCAGACTTGTGGAAGGGAGTTCCACAGGCGGGAAGCGCGAGAAAAGAAGCTGTTGAGGTAGAACTTACGGTTACATCTTATTTCTATTATTACTTCTAAAAAGGAATTCCTTTGCATACAGCGAATAGATTATAAGGCTGGGGTACCATCTTATTTAATTACGAATTTACGGTGGAATACCTACCGTTCAAAAGAGTAAGATAATTGGATAAGTTATCAAGATTGATACTAAAAATACTGAACTGTCTGAGAACTCTGTCAATTCGGCAATAGAAAGTAAAATAGAAAAATATATATTATCTAATGTAGTACGTGAATTACCAGTTACTCTGGAATAAATGAAAGTAAAAGCCAAACAAGACGACTATACTGCGGAAATCTAAAAAACAACAAAAAGAAAGTAAGAAGGAACATAATCCAGACTTGAATAATTATTCTCTATGTGACGGAATACGGATGTTTGCACAAAGAGTTGTTATACCCAGAATATTACAAAAGCAAATATTAAACGAATTTCAAAGCGGATATCCGGTAATTTCAAGGATGAAATTTCTTTTGATGAGCTAGGTAGCAGTCAGTCAAGTGCCATACTTGCAAGTGATACTTGCTTGGGCGATCATGTCTCGAAAGAGACATGACTGACTGGGCAGAAGATTATCCCGCAGTAGGTTGCCATTGCTTTCTGCGGTAGACTGATTGCCGACCAAGGCTAAACCCATAACTGGAAGGAAGAGACCGATTAATACCTTTCCCAAGGGTATTTGCGTAAGTGAATACAATGGATTCAACTGGAATTCGAACTCAGCTCCCCGGTTTCTCGTTCCGAGCCGATATCCACTGTACCACAACGCACATCCAAGGTATGTATAGGTATACTAGGCTAAAATGGATCAGATCATTGAGAAAGCATTAAAAGCATTCAGAAGTTGCGCTCTGTCAACAAAATTATCCACCACGAAAATATAAACTTGGTCAAGACTGCGCATAGATGTTGCAGGTGCAATAAACAGATCAGATTATTTTGGGGTAGTGGATAGATTTACTAAGTGGCCTGAAACTTTTAAGTGAAAAAAACCCATTTTCTTCGATGACAGTGAATTTTATACACGATTTGTTGGTAGTCTCAAATAACAGTACACAATTCATTACTTACAAATTTTAAGATTTTTTTAAATGTTCTCGATTAAACATATTACGACCCTGCCGTATCACCCAATGTCAAGCTGAAGAGTTTGTGGGTACTTTTAAGAGAGCTTTGAAAAAACCAAGTCATGAAAATGTGAATAAAGAAGCACAATAAATATTTTTGAGAGTTTTAAACTAATGATGTTTTTGCTATGCCTACATCCCAAGAATTCGTTGAACATATAAGTAATGTTTCCCTAAAAAGGAAACGTACAGAAAAAAAACTTGACCCAAAACGTAAAAAATACAAAGTTAAGTTTGTTGGCGAACTCACTAGAAGAAGGAGGGGGTTATACTCATAGATAGATAATAAAATAAACTAAACTAAAATATTATTAATAAAAAATATCAAAAGTGAGTACGTTGTTGAGTAAGTAACACGCCCTCGGTGATTAAATTACTTAGTCCAGACGGTAAATAACGAACTCCAGTGTGTCTAGAAAATCGTTAGATCGTTAAAAATATTTCTTACAGAGACCACAGTGAGTGCCTAAGCAAAACTTTATATTATACTCGTAGAAAACGATTTAAAAAATTTTCTATGAATTTTGTTTTGTTTATTTTTTTTTTGTGTGTGTGTGTTGTTTTTTATGTTTTTTTTTTTAATCTCCCATATATTTTTAGAAAGCATTGTGCTGTTCACGTATTTACTATTTGTAAAGAATTAATTGTGTGCGCAGTTATTTTGGTTTCGGGGTCTTTCAGATATTACTGTGTTTATCATTCTTAGTAATTGATGATTTCACAGTAGCTTAGTATATCACATTGTTCTTCAAGCAATTGCCATTTAAGGGACATTCGTTCAATATTCTGCAGTTACACATAATTTTAATTTGTTCATGTGGTTTGTTAATTGTTCTTGGTGCAACTGTTACTTATGTTTTTGATGAATACCTTGTGAGGAGAGATTGATACGGGAAAGTTTTTGTGTAATATCTTAAGTAATATTTTTCTTACGTTTGTTTTTAAGTTTTTGATGTACGGTGAGTTGAACCACGTGATTTTTTCTTCTGCTTGTTTTTTTTTTTTTTGTGCTGTGTTACCTGGAATTCACCATCTTATAAGCACTGTTTCAGATGCGCTCTTAGCTTCGTTGAATATAATTTTACTGGAAGTATTGCCAGAAATCTTGCAGTTAACTGATCGTAGTATCTTCTTGGTGATGGCAGGTGGTTTGAAGATTTTTGTATATACAGTTGGTTTATCATTAGATTTTCTGAATGGTTTATATGTAATTTTTCTTAGGTTGTAGGTGACATCTAGAAAATTTGAATCGAATCTCATATTTTTGAAAATCATTATGATTAATTTTCTCGTTTTGTCTTTGTTTTGTTTGCTATAGTTTCTTAAGATTATCATATCATCATCCCTGTAGAGTTTTATAAAATTATTTTACTTAATACATGTAGTAGATATATATCTATGAGTTTGCAGGTCTCTGCACCATTAAAGCTTCATATTGTAGTGTCAAAGTTCCCTTCATTTTTCTGTGGGTCTTTATTGTCAGATAGTAGTCAATTAGGGATTGCTAAATGGTTTTTATTTTGTTTGTGTTTACTTTCATTTTATTCATTTATTTTTTTTTAAATCAAAGATGATCGGAAAACAAGAAGCCAGTGGAGAGTTTTACAAGCGAGAACTGCTAAAAAAGAAAATATTAGCATAGATTTTATGGTTACATTTAGCAATTTTAACCGTAAAATAATGAAACCTAACGGCCAATGCTTTTAAATTCGAAGGAAACTCATCAGAGCTGTTATCATGAAAATATTTATAGAAAAAGAACAGAGAATAAGTGTAGAGTGACTGAAGGCGAGATACCAGGTCATGATCAATAAAATTGCTGATTCTTTGGAATTGGTTTGTTGTGTCTACGTTGTACGTTGCTAATTCATGGCTATGATGAGAATAGTTTCAAATGTTTCAGTAATTTCCAAGATTATCAGACGCATTGAATAACCCCAGGAATTGATTTCTGAATAACCAAATAGAAACAATTATTTTAAATAACTGTTAAAAGTAAATAATACAAATGCTGTACTAAAGTACATTTCACATTAATTATAATTCCTTAATTTGGTTTGTGATTTTGACCTGTGATGGGACCACGAAATGATAACTCGAAACATGGTGGTAAGGTTAACAACATATATTAAGTCAAAAATAGATACAAGAGAAAAGAATAAATATAAGCATGGCTTACTAGTGACTGACAGACAGAGCTGAACTGAAGCCACGAGAGGGATTAACTCTCAGTTAAAATACTGATAGGAAAAGTCCATAGTTAAGTGGGTAACGCCCCACAACACCCCCTTCAAGAGCTTTTCTCCGAAAAGCTGTTTAATATTTCTTCCGTTTTGGATCAACGATCAAAGGATCCACAAATTTTCTTTTTCTTTCAGATCACCTTACTTCGGGTGAAGCTTGGGGTGCCTCGAGATCGAAACTCTCGAAGATGGTGTCTATCGGCTCTTCATTGGTCGGTGGTGATTCATTAATGTCGTTTGCTCGACATTTTCTCAATTGGCTCTGATGGCACTTGTGTGTATTCTTGGGACCTTTAATTATTTATACGAGATCCCCCACTCTTTGCTTCACTGTGACTACTTCCCAAAACGTCATGTTGTTCTTATAGACTTTGAACAATACTTTCTCACCGCAGGAGTAACGTTTTCTGGGGAGAGTAACCGTTTTTTAAAATGTTGCTTGCTTTGGAATGAACTTATCAAATACTGATCTTATCCTTCTTACGAATATCGTTTCTGCAGGTGAACGTTCTGTTAGCGTATTGGGGTTCGGTATAATTCTATACACCTACAGAAACTGCTGCAGCGCCTTATCAATCGGTTTACCTTGCGCTTTTTTAAGTGCTCGTTTTAAGGTGTCCACGAAACGCTCCGCCTGTCCGTTGGACCTAGGGTGATATGGTGGGGTCGTAATGTGTTTCACCGGGAACGTTTTACAGAACTATATAAATTCACCAGAAGTGAACTGCGTTTCGTTATCCGTCACCACGCAATCCACATCCGCCAAAACGCGCGAACAGTTCATGAAGGAAAACTATCGTGCACCCCATGGTAGGTCTTCTGCATCTAAGAACTTCCGGCTATTTAGTGTGGCTGTCGACGACTATGAGGTAGTAATGGTCTTCCAATGGACCCGCAAATTCGATTTGAATCTTCTGCCACTGCTGGTCAGTCTTCGGACACGGTTTACCCATAGCTGGTGGAGCTTTAGCTGCGAAGGCGCACCTTTTGCATGCCTCAATCATGTCAGCTATATCTTTGTCTATGTTTGGCCAGTAAACGTAACAACGCATGAGACCTTTTGTACGGTTTTTCCAGGATGTCCCATATGAATGTCCCGCAGGATTATCTTTTGCAAATTTGTAGGTATCACCACTCTTTCATTATACAACAAAACATTGTCACATGGCGAAAAAAAAACCCATCGTATAAGTTTGTTCGCGGTGTACACCGGTAATCCCTCCTTAGATCCGCATATAGTCAGCAGTGGCTTTTGGTCAGTCTGTAACGTAAAATATCTGCCATGTAGATATCTGTGGAACTTGGTAACGGCGAAGATTATGCTTAACGCCTCATTTTCGATCTCCGAATATTGCTTTTCCGCAGACAGCATAGTTCGAGACTTTATGCACGATGGGTTTCCTCGATCCATCCGGAAGTTTGTGTAAAATGCAGGCACCGATGCAATAAGAGCTGGCATCGCTTGCTAGTAAGATGTCCAACTTTTGGATCATAGTGAGTGAGAGAAAGGTCTGAAGTGAGTGTGTTTTTTTTATTTTTTTTGGACGGGCAAAACCTCATCCAGTGTAGATTTCCGCAAATATAACACGGACCTGGTGCTGAATTTTCTTGTCTATTCGTAGTATGCTTGTCACGATATTTTGGTCGCATAGATTTACTTTACTCTTTTTCCGGGGAGTAGTGTTTTGGTCTGCTCTTAATTTTTTTATATAAGCGACTCCCGACTCCTCGATATTACATTTTACGGATACGACCCTCTGGCAGTCCTCTGCCAATTTTTGGAGGGTTAGACCCGGCTCATTTTCTAATTTTGTCAGCGCTCGGCGTCTAATTTCAGCGTCTCTACCTGAGACTAAACCCTCAGCAAAATCTGACATTTGAAGTCGTCAGCAGATAAATCTGCTAATTTAAATCATTACAGTGTTTATTTACTGTAGCCGCAAATCTCAGATAGTCCTGCTGATCCTCCTTGAATAGATTTAGGCACTTCCATCTCTTATGGAAGAGTGACGTGTTAGGCCCAAATAGTTCCGACAGCAACTTAACTATTTCTGAGAAGTGTAAATCCGTCGTCCTTTTCGGGAGGATAAAGTCAACGAACCTACTGTGCTCTGCGGTACCCAATGTTCTTAGTAATAGCCGAACCCTTTTTTACCATTCTTTGCAATCCACGTTGAATAAATTTGTAGAAAGCATCGAAGGTTTTTTCATCTTCGAGTACATATTCGAAAGTTTCCATGGTACTCCAGATAGTACCCTGGGAAAATTCACTATCGTTCTCAGATGTTTGTTTGCCATTTAATGATTTGTTTAGTAACTCTTCCATTGGACTTTGACGTTCCTCGCTTTTTTTAAGAGCTTGCTCTTGAAAATCTTTCTGCTGTTTATGAAGTTCCATAAACAGTTGTTACTGTTGTTGTAGAAGTAAACGCTCTTCGGTTTTCTGCTGTCGTTAGTTACTTTTTTGCTGATAATCTAACTGAGCTTTCATCAATTGGATTATTATTTTCTGAAAACTTGCCATTTTTTTTATTTCATACTATAACAACCAATTTTTACGTGAAAATACAGAGAAGAAAAAAACTAACTGTAGTTACAGTTTTTTTGTAAGACGTACGCAAAAGCAGAGAAGCAACAAAAAAATCTACTTACAGATTTTTTTCTGTAATACCGTTGTTCCGAGCTTGTAGAAGATTTTTCATACGACACTTAATTATTGAAGTTTCCTACACTTAATTTTTTTACGTCGCCAAAATTTTAGAAGGAACTTGTAGATTATTTCCTTGTGTGGCGTTTTGACTTGAATTCGTTCAAAGGTGTTTTATTTTTTATTTTTCTCTTTTTATAAACAATTGCAGGTTGGTTTAGATGGAGTATTTGTGGTACTTCGAAGTTTGTCGACATACTTAAAGTGAGGGGGGGTTATCACTTGGTCAGTTACTGTTAGTACACTAGCTCGAATCTTCGTTTGTTGCTGTGGATCTGAAAACTGGTTTTTAGTTTTTCGAAGTTCACAGAAGTTAATAGATAGATAGATAGATAGATAGATAGATAGATAGATAGATAGATAGATAGATAGATAAGAAGCAGGCATGTCTCAGATTGTATGAAGTTGCTTCAAATATTCGGTGTTTCCAAGTAGTTCCTCATATAAGTACTGACCGGGCTCGACGTCGCTTAACTTTGGAAGAGAGGAATATGGAGTTTGATAGATTACGTAGTTAGTCATGCGCAGTGTATATGTGTACCAAATAATTTCTTCTAGAAGGTTAGTAAGTACCATATTGTGTCAATTATGGCTTTAACTTGGACTCAAGAAGTAAGCATGAAATCCTTTCAGTCACTAAGCAAAACTATGGAAATATAGTCGCCATCAGAGCTAGATCTATGCTAGTGAGTATCTGGACGAGTGAATACGGTTTTGCCCAGCCATATGCGATTTCCTGCCATGCGTGTTCGTGTTGGCAACCTTGAGCGTAAGGAAACGAACCAGCAGGTTTAAATATGAGCGAAAAGAAAACTGTCGAATCTCTATTGATGCTTATGCTTTGAACGGATCATCGAATGGAAACACGCATTCGGAACATGGGGTGAAAGTAATGAAGGCAAGAAAGGATGGTTTACTAAAGGAAACTATATTGGGGAAGAGAATAGAGAGGGACGGAAAGAAAAGAAAGTGGAAATTGGTTTGAGAATAACGAATGAAAAAGAAATGAACGAAAAACAGAACAGGAAAGAAAAGTAAAAGAGGAGAAAAGAGGAGATTCACGTAATTAAGAAAGAAAGATAAAGAAATACAAGTAAAGAAAACAAACCAGTGGACAAAATTTGAGAAAAAAAAAGAACGAAAGAAAAAACACGATGAAGAGCTATTGAATAAGAAAGAAAGAAATGATAAAATGAAGAGATAAGGAATACTGAAAGAAAGAAAGAAAGAAAGAAAGAAAGAAAGAAAGAAAGACTGAATGAAACTAAGAAGGAAGCGAATAAATTAATAGAAGAAAGAGGCTTCAGGTCATTCACAAGATTCCGAATTATGTCAATCCTGTCACATTTTTATGCAAGAGAATATATTCATTATAAATTTAATATCAACCTACCGATGTTGATAAAATTTCCGGGACATGAAATCTCTGTTTTCATTAGAAATATTTACAATAACATATTTGCTAGTTTGAGATGTTATTAAACAACACGCATGTTATTTATCACATTTTTAATAAGTATCTATAATAATAGAGTCAGATTTATTTTTTAGTTCAGACGTATAAATATTGTCAGCCGTTTTTCTGGATTAATGACTAATATTGGCTTCAATCCCCCAGGTCTTAAAGACGGGAATCTTTAAATATTGGCAACACCAAATCACAACAAACTTTACCAAATAACAGAAACTAGATCACTTGATGACTTCCAACAGCAGCAATAGCTAAAATGGAAAGCATATGTAACTAGAATGGAAAGTAATGATATAATCAAGATAATGACACACTCTTAAGCAAGCTGTTAGGAAAGAAACCCCCACCCCATCTAGAAAGAGTAACAACAATGTTTTAAGAGAAATATTTTATTTCAGGCGACGGTTATGTCAACTTTTTGGTCAATGGATGTCGAATCTTTCCTGCATGGTAACGGTTATTCTCACTATTTTCATTGCTAGCGAATAAAGAACAAAAGAAAATAATTTAAAGAAGAGTGGGTCATCGCTCCTTCTCGGACTAAAATCAAATATTCTAAAGGGGAGTGACTGATCACACCTTCACGGACTAAAACCAGATATTTTAAAGGGGAGTGACTGATCACACCTTCTCGGAATAAAACCAGATATTCTAAAGGGGTGTGACTGATCACACATATCGGACTAAAACCAGATATTTTAAAGGGAGTGACTGATCACACCTTCTCAGAATAAAACCAGATATTCTAGGGGTGACTGATCACACCTTCTCGGACTAAAACCAGATATTCTAAAGGGTATTGATGCACACCTTCTCCGGACTAAAAACCAGATATTCCTAAGGGAGTGACTGATCACACCTTCTCAGACTAAAACCAGATATTTTAAAGGAGTGATGATCACACCTTCTCTGGAATAAAAACCAGATATTCTAAGGGGGTGACCAGTCACACCTTCTGGACTAAAACCAGATATTTTAAGGGAGTGACTGATCACACCTTCTCAGAGATAAAACCAGATATTCTAAAGGGTGACTGATCACACCTTCTCGGACTAAAACCAGATATTTTAAGGGAGTGACTGATCTCCACCTTCTCAGAATCGTAGATATTCTAAGGGAGTGACTGATCACACCTTCTCAGACTAAAACGAATATTTTAAAAGTGACAGTCACACCTTCTCAGATAAAACCAGATTATTCTAAAGAGGGTGACTGATCACACTTCTCAGACTAAAACTTCAGATATTCTAAGGGGAGTGACTGATCACACCTTCTCAGACTAAAACCAGATATTTTAAGGGGTATTGATCACACCTTCTCGGACTAAAACGAATGTTCTAGGGGCTGTTAGTCACACCTTCTCAGATAAAAACCAGATATTTTAGGGAGTGACTGATCACCTTCTCGGACTAAAACCAGATATTCTGAGGAGTGACTGATCACACCTTCTCGGACTAAAGCAGATATTTTAAAGGGGAGTGACTGATCACACCTTCTCAGATGAAACCAGATATTCTAAGGGCTTGACTGATCACACCTTCTCAGACAGCAGATATTTTAAAGGGGAGTGACTGATCACACCTTCTCAGGAATAAAAACCAGATATTCTAGAGGTGACTGATCTCACACCTTCTCCAGACTAAAACCAGATATTCCTAAGGGGGTGACTGGTCACGCAACTGCAGACTAAAACCAGATATTCTAAAGGGGAGTGACTGATCACACTTTCTCCAGAATAAAACCAGATATTCCTAAGGGAAGCTGAAGCTGATCACACCTTCTCGGACTAAAAACCAAAAGATATTTTAAAGGGGTATTGGTCACATATTCTCAGAATAAAACCAGATATTCTAAAGAGAGTGACTGATCACCCTTCTCCGGACTAAAGCAGATATTCTAAGGGAGTGACTGATCACGCCTTCTCCAGATAAAACCAGATATTCTAAAGGGAGTGACTGATCACACTTTCTCGGAATAAAACAGATATTCTAAAGAGGGTGACTGATCACACCTTTCAGAATAAAACCAGATATTCTAAAGAGAACCCAGCTGATCACACCTTCCTGGGACTAAAACCAAGATATTTTAAGGGAGTGACTGACCACACTTTCTCGGAATAAAACCAGATATTTTAAAGGGGAGTGACTGATCACACTTTCTCGGAATAAAACCAGATATTCTAAAGGGGAGTGACTGATCACACCTTCTCGCAATAAAACCAGATATTTTAAAGGGGAGTGACTAATCACACCTTCTCGGACTAAAACCAGATATTCTAAAGGGGAGTGACTGATCACACTTTCTCGGAATAAAACCAGATATTCTAAAGGGGAGTGACTGATCACACTTTCTCGGAATAAAACCAGATATTCTAAAAGGAAGTGATTCATTGCTCCTTCTCGGACTAAAACTAGATATTCTAAAGTGGAGTGGGTCATCTCTCCTTCTCGGACTAAATCCAGATATTTTAAAGAGAAGTGACTCATTACTCCTTCTCGGACTAAGACTAAATATTCTAAAGAGGAGTTACTCATCGCTCCTTCTCGGACTAAGACCAGATATTCTAAAGGGGTGTGACTCATCGCTCCTTTTCAGACTAAAACTAGATATTTTAAAGGGGAGTGACTCATCTCACCTTCTCGGACTAAAATCAGATATTCTAAAAGGGGATTGACTAATCGCGTTTTCATTAAGATTTCCCGCTGACATCAACTGAAAAGACTTTATTAAATCAATTGCTAAATCTGCAGCTAGGAAAGTTTGTTCACAGTGTCGTGCTAGACAATTCTTTCTTGATAGAATCTATCTTCCATATTTATAAGTCTACCATTTGTCCTTGCTGAATATTGCTAGAACAACTAGTCTGTTTCTTCTGCTACATTTTTATAGCAAAATATTAATCAATGCAACACTAACATATATAAAAGATACATTTTACAGTAAATTTATCAACAATACATTTTATGATCTACAAACTATATATCTGAAAAAAACATAATTTTATACTTTTAGAGTAAAGATATATACAAAATATATTTAGTTTAAAGCTTAATATTGCGTTCAAAGTATTTAGATTTCGCCATTAAATAAACTATACAGGTTGATATGCCACTATGTAAATCTATAAAGTTAGAGATTATTGATAAAATGGAAAGAAGCATCTGCAATATTATTAGTCCTGATGTGGCATTTCGCCTTCAATCATTTTCCCTCCTGCCTTCCTGCTTACGTGTTCTGTGCTTTTTTTTTAATATATGCTTTCATGGTAATTCTTCTTGTAAACTTTCCTCTCTGGTAAGTTGCAAAGGCATTCAACAAAATATGCCAAAAAGAATAGATAGAGCAGCCTCGAAATATTTGGAAAAAACATAAGAGTAATGAAGAATCGGACATGTAACGAATTCAGCAGATATACAAAGATAGAAAGGGGCGTAAGACAAGGGTGTATCTTTATGGATCTATTCAACTTGTACAGCGAGACTATTCTGAGGACACTAAAGGTGTGGGACACTAAAATCAAGCAGGTACAAAATTTTAAATACCTAGGAAGTGTTGTAACAGAAGACGGAAAGTACGACACAGAGATCCGAAGGCGAATTGGAATGGCGAAGAACGCATTCCAGAAGCTAAGTAAAGTATTAAGAAACAGGAAAATTTCGCTAGAAACAAAGAAAAGTGCACTGGATTGTTATGTGATAATAGTTCTTTAATATGGCAGTGAATGTTGGACCATATCATCCAAGATGAAGGAAAAACTTGAAGCAATTGAAATGTGGTTCTACAGAAAGATGCTGCGGATATCATGAATCGAGCAGGTGAGAAATGATGATTTTTTGGAAAGAATGAAAACGAAAAGGAAATTAATACTGAGCATCAGGAAGAGACAGCTAAAGTTCCTGGGACATGCAATGAGGAAGGAAAACTTGGAGAACCTGATACTAACAGGCCAGAGAGGGAAAAGGAGACAGGGGAAAGCAGAGTATAGCATATTTGAAGGGCCTGATCAGGTGGATGACAGAACGAGGGTTGTGTGGTGTAACAGGAGAAAGCGTGCTAAGAGCTACCAGGAATAGAGAGACATGGAAAGTCATCATCGCCTACGCCCTGAAAGGACAGGGAACATAGAAGAAGAAGAAGAAGAACTTGTTATTTTATTCGCCTCTACATACAAATTATACTTATGAGGACTATCCAAGACCTCGTAGAGACTCTGAGGTATTATGGTAGCTGTAGTAAGAAGGGTTAGTAAGAATCTGCTGTTTTAGTATATGGAATAATGTGGTATGTTTGTGTCAGTGATTGTGGCTAGTTAAGTTTAAATATAAGAAATGACAAAGAAAGATGTAGATGAGAAGAAAAGAGAGAGAAAGAAAGATAAATCAGATATAAAATTGCAGGTAAAGTAAAGATTATAAAAATTCACATAACATTTGTACGAATAAATTTTAAATTTGAACAAAAATGTTAGTATTTAAATAATTGTTTTTCTTCAGACTTACGAGTCCAATGAAGTGTCTTCAATGAGAATTTGAATCTATTGAGCATTCACATTGTTAAATTTGTTTTGTCTTTTTTTCAAATTAATTTACTTCCAAACTGCACAACTTCAGGTTAAAACTGTTATCTCCTCGCCACATGCAAAATCGTCGTATAACAAAAAAAATACAATATATTGGGAATCAATAGGAAGAAATATTAAAAACAAAGTGGCGATGGTGGATAAAGCGAATAAAGCATGGGCAAGAGAGAAGAATAGAGAGGAATAAAAGAATGGAGAGTAATAAAAGAATAAAGAGGAATAAAAGAATAGAGAGGAATAAAAGAATAGAGAGGATTAAAAGAATGGAGAGTAATAAAAGAATAAAGAGGAATAAAAGAATAGAGAGGAATAAAAGAATAAAGAGGAATAAAAGAATAGAGATGATTAAAAGAATGGAGAGGAATAGAAGAATAAAGAGGAATAAAAGAATAAAGAGGAATAAAAGAATAGAGAGGATTAAAAGAATGGAGAGGAATAGAAGAATAAAGAGGAATAAAAGAATGGAGAGGAATAAAAGACTAGAGAGGAATAAAAGAATGGAGAGGAATAAAAGAATAGAGAGGAATAAAAGAATGGAGAGGAATAAAAGAATAGAGAGGAATAAAAGAATAGAGAGGATTAAAAGAATGGAGAGGAATAGAATAATAAAGAGGAATAAAAGAATGGAGAGGAATAAAAGAATAGAGAGGAATAACGAAAAAAAATTGATTAGAAAATGGAAGAGGAGATGTGCGAGAATAGACTTATACAACAGGATAATAAAGAGTCGATGAAGAATTGCGCAAACCCGGTTAAAAATGTAGGAAAAGGAATAACATATCCATAAATGTAGCGAATAAATTACTTGCTATTGGCTATTGAACAGAACAAAATTAAATGACCATGACAAAAAATTGGTACAATTCTTCCAGGGTGATTACAAGCGAAAACTGGATTGGGCAGCAGCCGACTTTAACTTTCCGCCTTGTTTGTTGTGTCTTCTGAGGATACTCTACTCCAAGACCGAACCTTGAATATGGCACTTTCCAACATACCGTTTTCGCTCCAACAGACCTCTGCAGATTGTCAATTGCAGGTCCATTTAGCTTTCAAATCCGAATGCCATATTCTACAGCAATAATGTTATTTTACAGCGACCTCACCAAAATGATCGCTCGAATAAAACAGCAGATGAGAAATAAACTGAGTGAATTAGAACAGATCGTGTTAGCTAAAATAGATATGAACACTAAAATGAAATGTATATACCCAAAATCTGGGACGATAGCAACAATAGATGAGAGAAATATTATAAATAAATAGACGTTTAGAAATTTATGCACTGAAAACATTAAAGATTTTACGGCACGAATAGTTTGAATGCAATAGGATGAAAGTGGGAGAGCGTATGCACTTAAAACCGATATTCGAATCACTAGCTTCTATCTAAGATCAGATTTCTATTAAAGACACGGAAAACATACACAGGTCTGTTCCACCCATCATATCGACCAGATAAACTACATAACTTGCATAATACTATGCTGTCTAGAATTTTGTGAGCAGTCAGTGACATGTTCAACATTATTTGGACGTTCTAATTTTTTTATAGGTGCAGTTTCACTATAACTATATGTGAAGAGGCATTACAATGTCCAACATTATTCGAAGCTTCAAACCTTTTTGGATACCTGCTGTTGCTAACACAAGAGATATGAAAAGAGACATTAACATTTTTTATTTACTGTTTTTTTCTTATTTTATTTCATAAATTCCACAAATACAGAACACTCGGTGAGGATTTTACTCACGATTGACTAGTAATAGTGAGTGAATCATACTACCTGTCCGCCCCTTTCATAAAATTTACTTGTATTAAAATAACGTGATATATATATATGTGTGTGTGTGTGTGTGTGTGTGTGTGTGTGTGTGTGTGTGTGTGTGTGTGTGTGATTAGGAAGCAAATTTTCTTGTAGACATGTCAGATTAAATAAACTGCAAACATTGTGCCTGATTATTTTTAATAAAGTCTGTTCGGATAATCTTTTGTATATTATAATTAAGAGATAAAAGAAACGAGCTCTAATTTTGACAGTTGATTTTATTATCCATTTCTCGATGCCCCCAAGTTTACAGTTTCGTGGTTATTTTTGCTACCACAACTCACACCCCTGAAGATGATCTCTGTAAGTTAAAAAATGCAAAGTAATATTAATTTGGTTGCATTTGTAAAACGGGATTCATGCTTAATCAATTTTGCTAATAAAAGGGAATAGTGTACGTACAATTGGAAGAACGGGGGAGGGCGTTACGGTAGCCTGTAATGTGATGCGATGACGAAGAAGTAGATGCATTGTCCCTGCAACGCCCGATGGGTTGACACCTTGTAAAAGACGGGAAATTGTTATGGCATGTGATAAGGTAGAAGTTACCAAAAAAAACATTTTTGTCGGGATAAAACTAAGCGTTTCGGAGAAATAAACGATCGCAAAAAGCAATATTTTTCACTAATTTTTGCCGCCTCCTGTGTGTCAATAAAAAGTTTCGTTCACATATCAAGTCATCAGACCTTGATCTACTAGTAAATCGATTTGGGTTGAGTTTAAGTGAAGCGTCTTGGAGAAATGCATAAAAGTGCGCAAAAGACCATCCGAAATTATTTTGGTAGTTAATTTTTTACGAGCTCTGTACATTGATACAAAATGTTTGTGTATATCAAAGGTTAGGATCTACAAGTTACTCAATTTTGGTTGAATTCGCATGAGGCGTCTCAGAGGAGAAGAGTTTGTAAATTCTAAGCATTTCGGTGATTTCTGCCCTACCCTGTAAATCGATTCGAAAGTTCTCTGCGTACATTAAAAATTAATGTTATAATCGACAAATGACCCAATTTTAGTTGAAATCAGACTAATGGTTTCGGTGAAGTAGGGTTCGTTAGAACAGAGACTGAAACACACAGACAGACATATCAATTTATATATATATATATATATATATATATATATATATATATATATATATATATATATATATCATACAACCTACCTTCTTTCGCTATATCAGGCTGCAACTACATCGTGGCTCCTGCCTACCGCGATCTAGCATGGTTGCGTAATATTCTCAAGTGCCTCTGGAACTCTCTGCTTAGACTTCTCTTGACTAGTAGGAAAAGAAGGATAAATCTTCCCTTTCATATAGACCCATAGAAAAAATATTACATGGCGCCAAGTCAGGTGAAAATTGTGGTCATCACAACAGTAGAGTGTCATTATCCTTGACAGGCCAGATCCATCTTCCTGGTAGTTTCTCATTAAAATAACTCCGCACAGTCATCTAGAGTTAGTTTTTATACATTTTGTAAAATTTAAGACTATTTGAGCTAGAATTGGCTGTTATTAAACTACAAAATGATATCAAGGGGGCACACTGATTGAGGCAAACTAGAAGATGATCCATAGTTTGTAGTTGCTTGCATTGATAGTTGGGATCAACATCGATGCCATATCTACCTTTCTGAAGGTTGGCTCTATGGTGATAAACAGCTGACAGGACAAGAAGTGCTAGCCAACTCAGAAGTAATTCTCAGGATTCGGGCAAAGTAGAAGTTCCATGGTTTGTAAATACCAGCATTGATAGTTAGGGTCAACATCGGTGCTATATCTACATTTTCTGACGGTTACCTCAGCAGCGACCAGGAGCTGGCAGAACAAGAAAGACCAGGCACCACGGTGGTAATCTTCAAGATTAGGACAAACTAGAAGATGCTCCATAGTTTGTAGTTGTCTGCATTGGTAGCTGGGACCAGCATCGATGCCATGTCTAACAGCTGGCAGGACAAGAAGGACCAGGCAACACGGTGGTAATCTTCAAGATTAGGAAAAACTAGAAGATGCTCCATAGTTTGTAGTTGTCTGCATTGGTAGCTGGGACCAGCATCGATGCCATGTCTAACAGCTGGCAGGACAAGAAGGACCAGGCAACACGGTGGTAATCTTCAAGATTAGGACAAACTAGAAGATGCTCCATAGTTTGTAGTTGTCTGCATTGGTAGCTGGGACCAGCATCGATGCCATGTCTAACAGCTGGTAGCACAAGAAGGACCAGGCAACACGGTGGTAATCTTCAAGATTAGGACAAACTAGAAAATGCTCCATAGTTTGTAGTTGTCTGCATTGGTAGCTGGGACCAGCATCGATGCCATGTCTAACAGCTGGCAGGACAAGAAGGACCAGGCAACACGATGGTAATCCTCAAGATTCGGGCAAAGTAGGAGAAGTTCCATCGTTTGTAACTATTGAAGCAGTTAGAAATTTTTAGTTTTAATTGGCAAACAGTCAAATTAAAAATATAATTCTGAATACAAACCAGTTGAGCCTGAGACTAGCAATTTTTATCTCGTTAAATCCTACTTTGTACGGAAACGATATCAACAACAACAGCGTAATAAAGCTGTGGATCTTTATCACACAAGGGTGTATACGCCATCATTAGATATCTATGGTGATATAGCAAAGAATTTTCAGAATCTTCAGCAATTATATTTTCTTTGTAAAACTGTTTTTAGTGTTGCTGTCTAACTGCAAAACATGGATTTATAAGCTACTTGAAATTACTTTATTTGTTAATCAACATTACAAATAATGTATTATTCTCCTATGTGTCATGACCCTGATATTATTCTCCTATGTGCCATGACCCTCTAGAATGGGGGCAAACATGGCTCCCTACTTCTTTTTGTCTTTTGCATAGTTTGTAAGTTTTTCTATTTTTCTTTGTTTTTTCTTTATTTTCCTGTTTTTGATTTTTGTTGTTTTTTTTATTTTGTTTGTTTGTTTGTTTGTTTGTTTGTTTGTTTGTTTGTTTGTTTGTGGGGGTAGTTTTCTTAAATGCTGTGTCATCTTCTATCCTTGATTCTTGTTTTATTGCTTTCTCTCCTTAATAATGTTTTCTTTTTCTCATATTTCCTCACACTCCATAATCTTTTGCATCTTAAGAGCGTTGTTGTCTTGAATGTGGTAAAAAAATAGTTGTGGGACTGGCAATTGCATCTTGTAAAATCCTATCTGCTATACAATCCATACCAGCAGAACCTAATCTGTGTGTGTGTGTGTGTGTGTGCTAATCTGTAGTCCTACAGGAGTCTACAGGTTGATCATCTCGGTAGATGTCTATGGCTACATAGAAAAAAGAATGTTTCTTATCACATTATAAGTTTTTACATAACTTCACCCAAACCATGACAATAGAGTCAATAAGACACACAATGTTATTAAGTGTGAAAGAATAAGAAAAAGAAAAAACATTTTTAAGGAAGGAGAACATTAAAAAATAGCCATCGAGAAGACAGAAATTGACTGGAAAACAAAAAATCAGGAACAGAGTGTCACAAGCGAGAAGTGCAAAAAAAGAAATTGTTATCAATGAATTTACGTTTACATTTACCCATTTTAGTTGTAAGATGATGAAACTTTCGGTTCCTCTTCGGTTACTTTTTTTCTTCACTATCCTTCTATTTTACCCTTCACTCTCCTTATGTAGTCCGATTTGTACATTAGTAGCAGTACTGTCTTGCTTGGGGTGAAATGGTTAAAAGAACATCTAGTATTGCGCTTAACATTATAAAGTCCAGGTAAAACAGAGGAAAGTACATGAGAACTGCAGCACAATTTTTTTAAAATCCACAAGGTTAGAAATATTAACAAAAGTCATTTTTCTATTTCATTCTTAAGATATTGATTAACTTTAAGTAAATATGAGACATTTTGAAGTCTCCAGTTTATTAAACAATATATTAACCAGTTTGTTCCATTATCCTCTCTCATCTTTCTGGTAATTCTGTTACTCCATTCTCTGAAAATATCTTATTGTTCTGAGAACAGAACTCCCTTCTATGTGCTTTCTACAGTTTGATAAAGAACTGAGATTTTTGTTTTCTTTTTTTTCTTTTTTTTTTTCATTAAAAGAATTTTCTAACGACCAAAATTCAACAAACAAAATAATCTCGTTCCTTAGGCACCGAAAGTGAGGGCACTGTTTTTTCCTTGTTTCTTTGCAATGAACAAATAACATTTGACACAGAAAGTAATTCTTTTTAAATATCTTCACCATTCAAGTCATAGGCTATCGTGGCACTCCACGGCTTCTTTTCATTCATTCACTTTGATTATTTTTATTATCGAGCCGCTTCACAGCACTCATCTAGTGCTGCACCAAGCCTTGCCTTGGGTGTTACGGTTTCAAGGTCGTTAGGTGTGTATGAATCTTCAGGATGCTCCATAAATTGTGACTGTCGGCATTGACAGTTGGAATCAATATAGGTGCCATATCTACATTATTTGAAAGTTGGCTCTATGCCGACCTACAGCTGGCAGAACAAGAAATGCCAGGCAACTCGGAAGTAATCCTCATGATTCGGGTAAAGTAGGAAAAGTTCCATAGTTTTAATTGCCTGCATTGCTAATTAGGATCAGCATCGGCCCATACGTACATTTTCTAAAGGTTTTCCTCTACAAAGATCAGCAACTGGCAGGACAAGAATGGACAGGCAACTCAGAACTAATCTTGAAGATTGAGGCAAACTAGTATATGCTTCATAGTTTCTAATTTTCTGCATTCATACTTGTGCCATATCCACATTTCTGAAGATTCTACAGCGGCCAACAGCTGGCAAGAAAGAAGGGCTTGGTTTCTCCGAGGTAATAATCAAGCGTCCGAATTGATCATGGCTATTCAAAAATTAGAAGAAACGAGAAAGCCAATCTTAAATATCAAACAAAGGATGAATCTTTACTCCTGATTAGGATTGGGTTTCCGTTTACTAAAGCAAAAATATTCTGCATGCATTAATCAAATATTACTGTTGTTTTACATTTATAAAATCTTTTCGCTAAAATTCTTTTAGGCAAAAATAAATATTTCCCGTATTGATAAGAGGTTTCCTTTCAAATCTATTGCTCAAAGTAGTATGAAAATTCAACAACAGTTATGATATTAATTCAGCCTTGAGTTATATGAAGTAACTATTTTATTTTTTACTGCTGCTCACAGCTATTTGGCATAGTTCTTTATTTGTGATTCCGCAGCGCCAGTTTCGAATAAGGACGGTCATCCCTAAAACCTTCAGAGTATATTCGCTTGAAGTATTTTTACCAGCTGGTGTGAGAAAGCGGTTGTATACAGTTAAATGATTTGATATTTCGGAACAGGTTGAGGTAATGTCTGACACGAATATGAAAGCCTTGGTAAGACGAGGTTATTTAAGTACTTCAGTTCTCAAGTTATTAATTCGGTTTGGTAACCTCTGGCACTCTTGGACAAGTCTACTGCTATTTGATTATGGGAACATAGAAAACTTTAGCCACCCTTTTATTGGAAACATATCAATTGTTATATTTATCAAAATTTCTATTGTGAACATATCACCGAACATATTCAGTCTCACTTATATTGGGAACATATATTTTCTTTATAATCATTTCACTCCAAGCAAAACAGGAGTGCCACTGTTACACAGAGGATTACAGTGAGAGAAAAAACAAGGTACAGAGGATTCGAAAAAAGGAAAAAGGAAGGATGGGAGTCAAGGAAATAGAAGATGGCAACTGATGTTACATTTAAAATTTTTGAGATTCTGGCTATCATGGAAGAAGCAAATGGAAGGGAGTTTCACAAAAGAGAAGTGCGAGCAAAGAATCTTTCAGAGTAGAAGAGACGGTTACTTTTAACTGTTTCGGCGGTAAAAGAGTGAGACCTTGATGCTAATCTAGTATCACGCGTAAACACATGTGGTCCGGAAACCAGCGGTAAAAGCTTATCAGAGCACTTGCCACAAAAATGCTTGTAGAAAAGACAAAAGGAAGCCACATCACGTCAATGAGAAAGTTACTGAAGGTGAACTCCTAAGTCAGGATCGATTATATTGTAGACCCTAGTTTGGATTTAGTCGAGAAGCTCAAGATGAATCGCAAGAGCACCCGACCAGATATGGCAGCAGTATTCAATACACGGACGAATGATAGATTTATAAATGTGCAAAATGGATTCTAAAGAGTAAAACTTCCAGGTCTGACAAAGTGACCCAATCTTCCTAGCAGTAGATGCAGCTATAGATTCAATGTAGTCGTTCCATTTGATATCATTTGAGATAATGAGACCAGGGAAGCGCAGTGTGTTGCTCTCTAGAACACTAGCGTCATTCCATTCATGATGGTAGACAGGAATGTTCTCTACGGTGGTTAAAGGAGAGCAACGTTTTAGAGGATTTAAAATTTACGATCAATTTCCTACCTCATTCAATCTCAGATTGGATGTCGTTTTGGAAGTTATTATATTGTCAACATTGGCAGATTTTCTATTGAAACCGCGTAGTATCATCTGCGTAGATGCCTACTTGAAAACTAATTATAACAGAAAGATCATTGATGTTGATCAGAAAAAGCTTAGAACCTAAGATAGAGCCTTGAGGTACGCCCGAGTTTGTAAGAAAGGATCTGTAAATTACCCGTTCAAAATCTGTCAAATGCTTTCGAGATGTCAAGAGCAACAGCTCGCGTTTCACCGCTTAAAAACCTGGTATATATATATATATTTACACACACACACGTGTGTGTGTGTGTGTGTGTGTGTGTGTGTGTGTGTGTTCACGTCAGCAGTAGACTTGGCGAAGTGGAAGTCATATTGTTTGACAGAGAGAATGCTGTGAGGTTGAGATGTCTAACTATTGCCAAAAAAAGAGATAAGAGACTAATAAGGCGATAATTAGAGGAGACAGAGGCTTCCCTAGAGTTCTTAAAAACAGTAACTACAGAAGAGGACTTCCAAAAAGTAGGAAAGTAGGAAGCAGTGAGGCAATAGTATAGAGTTTGGAGAGGACTGGAGCCAAATCAAGATCACGTTTCTTTAGAACGATAACTGGAATTACATCACATCTTGTTTTATAAGAGTCAATCTGACAAATCATGTTGAAGATCAGAAACGGGGTTATATATATACAAATCAGTTTAGCCTCAGTTCCCGGTGGGAAGTTGTGTGTGAGTACTCCAGACGAGTCAGATATGATTTTGGATGAGAATTTGCGACTTTGCCTGTTGTAAATGTGAGGACTTCGAATAGATTGAATAGCGGAATCGAGAGTCTGCTCTTGTTCAGCACACTCTTGCAGAGCCGCCAGTAATCTTTAGAGCCAAATTTGCGAGATGCTAAACGCTTCTTCATTCTGTCAGCAAACAACAGTTTAGCATCATTTAGAATACGCCCATATTTATTACGAGCAAAGACAAAGATGCGCCAATTGTGATCAGACCAACCACTCCAGTAAAGCTAGAACAAATGATGCCTGTGGGCGATGGCAGCCGAGCAAACATAAGAGATGCAATGAGATTAACGATGTTTAAGTCGGAATTTCCTGTTGGGATGAAAGCATCAATGCAAGCTTACACCCAGGAGAAGAATTCAGAGGCGCAGTCTTGAACAGAGAGACTAAAAGTTTGTTCCAAGCGACATAGCAAAGGAAATTACGCAACGAGTCCAAGTCCACTCGTTGATAGCAGTAAGATATTCTCCTGGTAGAAAGTTCCTTGATGGAGAGGGAGTAGAAAGAGATATTTACTGACACTACAGCATGATCAAAGTTACCAAGAGAGATGTAAAGTGTTATAAAACAGGACAAGAATCTGGGATAAGGAAGAAGTCTGGAAGACAAGCGTGTCAATTGTATTTACTGGGGAAACGGGTGAGAAAATCAATCCCTTGCATGAGAGACTGAGTTATTGAGAAATTCAACGTTTAGACTCTAGCAAGATCGGTGACAGTATAAGCAGCCACTGGGCATGATGGTCATTGAAGTCACCGAACACAAGTATATTTGCAAACAGATAAAGAAAAATGATCGTGTTTATATTGTCTGAAACGCTATCTAGTATGCAGCGGTTATGAGAGGAAAGGGAACAGAAGAAAAAGAAGAGATGGCTTACTGAATTTAGTAAAGAGATACGGAGATACATGTAGGAGTGTACAAGAAATTCAGTAGAGATCTTCATAGCCAGACGAAGATGTTGGCTGACATAAACTCCCAGGTCACGCTTGTGAACGTTAGAGTACTTTCTAAAAAGAGAAAGGTATCCAGAAATCGAGAAATCAGAGGTGGGAATTGTATGGTTGAGGTTAGTTTCGAATAGATCTAGAATGTCAGTGGACTTTTCGTAAAGGAACGATTCCACGCTGCAAAAGTTATTACGGATACCACGGATGTTATAGAAAGAGATGTAGAGGGGTTTAGATGTTTTTTGTTTGGCTTGTTTAGTTTTATATTTTTATTGTGTATTTTCATGGTTTAGGGTTATTTTGGCAAGGACAGTAGCAGTCGGTTGTCAAATGCAACATTTGTGCTAAGAAAACTGGCGCAGACTGCAACATAGTGTGGCCTCAGGGTTACCTACCCGAGTTACTTGAAAAGAATACCCATTTATGCAAGACATGGCACTACAAGAACAACGATATTATGTGACTGCTGATCTGAGCAGCCTCTCTAGATGTTACACAAGAGTTCGGGCTCCTAACTACCAATTGGAAGCAAAACCCAGAAAACTGCCAAATCGATATCATCAGTAAGAAAGACATTAACACCATCCACACATATCACATAAAAACTCATTAAGGTCTTAGTAGAGGAAAAGAACCGGGAACCCTTCCTAAACAGAAAACAAGGGATTAGCCTCTACTACTATTCAAGAGATGGGGAGGGTTACGAACCAGGGCATAGGAAAGTCTGTCTACTCCTATTAAAAAAATTAAATTTACTAAGTTTTAGCTTATATTTAGCCAAACTTGTATTGTAAACATATCAACGAATATATTTAGTCTCACTTGTATTGGGAACATATCAATAGATATATTTGGCCAGCCTTGTATTGTGGACATATCAACGGAGATATTTAGTCGCCCTTGTATTGGAAACATATTAATAAAAATATTTAGTCAGCGTTTTATTTGGAATATATCAATGGATTTAGTTATCCAAACTCGTATTGTGAACGTATCAACGGATATAATTAGTCTGATTTGTATTGGGAACATATCAACAGATATATTTAGCCACCGTTATATTGGGAATATATCAAATGATATATTTAGCCACTTTTAGTGGGAATATATGAACGGATATATGTAGTCACGATTGTATTGGGAACATGTCAACGGATATATTTAGCCACCGTTATATTGGGAATATATCAAATGATATATTTAGCCACTTTTAGTTGGAATATATGAACGGATATATGTAGTCACGGTTGTATTGGGAACATGTCAATGGATATATTTAGCCACCGTTATATTGGAAATATATCAAATTATATATTTAGCCACTTTTAGTGGGAATATATGAACGATATATGTAGTCACGATTGTATTGAGAACATATCAACGGATATACATAGTTACTTTATTAGGAACATATCTTCGGATATATTTAGCCATCCTTTTTTGGGAAGATATCAACGTATATATTTAGCCACCATTTTATTCGAAACATATCAAAGAATATATTCAATCACTAATTTATCGGGAAGAAATCAACGGATATATTTAGCCACCTTTGTATTTCATTAAGAACATAAGAACATGAACGGAAACATTTAGTCAGCCTTGTATTGGAATTTATTAACGGATATATTTCGTCACTGTTTTATATATGAAAGCACTTCATTGTGATTCTCTTTCTTCTGCAGTCTATCGTTATGAATGTGAATCCATAACCTTGGATGCAAATAGAATTGTTGATTGAGGTCAGTTTATCAACTTAGTCCGTAATTTCCTCTGCCCACTTACTGCAGACGGATCTTTCTAATCCACCTTTCGGTCTCTGCAATCATTTATATATGGAAGCAATAAAGAGATCAAAATAAATGCAAGATGTTGTAAGTAGATATTTATAAATCACCTGAATATCGCAGAGTTTTCATTCAGCTGCCTCGGCTGATGTTCAAATGTTGCACAATGGATGTTCATAGAATATATTTCAATTTTCAGTCAGCATTGCGATTGGTAATATGTAAATGTCTTTTAAATATAGATGTATTCAGGTTCAAGGCTTGGAATTTCGCGAAAGTGACAAAAATAGCGTAACAAATATAAAAGTTTCTCAAAGTGGCGAAGTAATTACGTTTATAATATTTATCGTGATTCAAATTTTATTTTCTGATTGAAAGCGATAGATTTTTAATCGTTTTCTTTCCCCTTAATCACGTAATTCCAAAGAGATCCTAACACATTTCTTCTTCCCATAACTTTACTTTCTCCTTCTGTTCAAATCAATTCTTTCAAGTGTCAAAAATTGACTTCCGGTTTCTGCTCTAATTTGGCCTTCCCCTCTTTTCGGACTCCTACCAAATTTTTCTTTGTTGGATCTACAAACAACGGTTCATATATAAGTATTAATAGTAGTAGATTGGTTTGCCTATCGTCTAGTTTACACTCCTCTACTTATGAACCTGAGTAGGAGTTCATCCCTTGATTCCTGTTTACGACTGATTCTAATGTCTTCGTCTAAACTCTGAAATTTTATTCGCTAATAAATTCGTGACCTCTTCAAGTCTAGAATTAGATGTTTATGTTTCTTGTCTAACTTACCTTTTTATGCTGATGCAACTCTACACAGAAACCCTCTACTTTGAGTGGCTCTTGGACCTTTATTGGGCAAAAATTAGTTTTTGTCTATACTTCTGAGATGAGGTAGTATTTACATTATTTACATTGTTTGGACTCTTTATTGCCATATTCATATTCATGACGTTTTAACCTTTGTACGTTCCGGCCTTCTTCAGGTGATTAGAATTTCAAATAGGATCCCTTCTGTCGATCACTGGGGTATATTGTTCTCGTTCCATGAGCCATGTCACTTCCGGATATAGTTATCTCTCTTTAATTCAACTCATTAATTTACTTGTTCAGCACTACTGTAGCCTGGTATTGACTCTTTGGGCCAAGTCACGAGATCTTTAGTTCATTTTTATGCACTAGACCATGTATCAATGAAAACACCAATGTATGAATTTTGGGGTCTTCTAATGATAATGTATCAGTGTCGATTTTTACCAGCGCTTATATTGCAACCTTGAAGTTAATGATTTTCTCAAGCACACAGTATTACTGATTCCTATACTGTATTCATTTTTATGCTTGGTCAGAGGAGATTTTTTGTGGCCTAGCCTATGCACTGATTACTTAAGTTTACGTGAAGGGATTATCGAGTAAAAAGGATCTGTGGCCCAAATAACATTAAGTAGAACTTCAAAAGTAGTTCTACAGTTTGCAGATACCTATCTCGAGTAAGACATCTAATGCAGAAAAACATGACTAAGGAGTGTACACCATTACATGCAGCCACAGAAAGAAATATAAAGGAGAAGGAAGCCGCCCCATTAAGGTAAGGCTGCATGAACGTTGCGAGGCCGTAACACGGAGGAAATAGAAAATCAGGAGTAGCTGACTATATATGGAGGGAGAATGGGAATCACCGTCTCCTATGGGATGAATTTGAAATAATAGATAGAGAACACGACTGGAAATTACGGAAACTTAAGGAATCAGTGTTGAGATACTTAGAGATTTGAGTAGAAGAGAGATAACTAAGTGGCATGGCTAATGGAATAAAAACAATCAACCCCAGTGATCGAAATATGGGTTAAGTTCGAAATTCCAATCACCTGAAGAAGGCCGAGGCGTACAATGGTCCAAACGTCGTGAATATATGGCAATAAACATGAATATTACCGCCCAAACAATGTAAATAATGAAACATAGTAATAAAAATTATGTATGTATGTATGTATGTATGTATGTATGTATGTATGTATGTATGTATGTATGTATCCAGGAAGTCAGAAGTCATCGTAACCAAGATTGGTTGCCTTGTCCAAAATATTGATCACGTTAGTTTTTGCGCTTTCTTTCAGAAATTGTTACTAATGTTTGTTAAACGTAGTTTCAATCTAAACGACGGCTTGACACTGTGGGCTCTGAAAAAAATGAAAATGTGCCAGAAATCTATCTATCTATCTATCTATCTATCTATCTATCTATCTATCTATCTATCAAAACGCTTTAGGGAGTGTTTTAATAGAGAACATTTACATTTTTGTACTTGTTTGATTTTGGTAAGTCCGATTTGTAATTTGTATTTTGAGCTCATACTTTTGCCAACAATCATGCATTCTGTCTTCCTGCAGTTGATGTTTAAACTTTTCTTCTCGATTTCCTTTACTATCTGCTTTAGGAGTTTTTGTAGCTTTCTTTCTGCGTTTTCTATCAACACTGTGTCATCTGTGTATCTTATGTTATTATCTACTTCTCTCAGAATCGCCTCGCTGTAAAGGTTGAACAAGTTCGGTGAGAAGACAGCCAATGCTATTCAACACATTCCTAGAATTTGTCATGGATGCCTTGCCAGCCAACCCGTTGACAGTGATTGAGGCCTTTCAACTGACATTAGATATGCTGATGATGCAACAGTGATTTCCCAAATATTTCCCAAACTGACATTGTCTACAAAAGAACTTGAAAATGCTTGCAAGAAACGGGACTTAGCCAAATGACAAGTAACAATAAACATAATTTTTAATGAGAGTAAACAAACATTGCTGAAAAAAAACACACCCAAAATATTAGTCATTATAAACTGATGTATACATATTTGCACCAACTCATGGACCGCATTCGTATGACTGACAGGTCTATTATAGTTTTCAACTTGGTCATCATAAATACGTCCTGAAGTTCACAAAAGAAATAATATGTCGAAGAATTTCTGCATTTCGGTTAAATCATTATCTGGAAATTTCTTCTTCGCTTCGAGAAAAATACATTTTGTGCCAATTTCGATGAATTTGCAGAGAGTTATTTTCAAGCCAACAATTTTTTAGACAATTGTATCCCTTCTTAATGATATGACGTTCCGACTGTTCTATTGTCAGCTCCTTGTCAGAAAATAGTTTAGCTTACTTCTCGACGAAAAGTGATAATCTTTGTTCCATTCACCTAAAATGGGTTGTCAAGCTGAAATTTCGTGTGTATTACAAGCACCAATAAGAAGAGATTCTTGTTTGAAAACACCAACTAAGAAACAGAAAGGCTGATAGCTAACGATAAGTGACGACTCTATGGCTAACTCAGACTCATGAAGTGACATTTTCAGCCTTTCTTTAGGGAATATATAAGGTTTTCCATAATAATATACGATTTCGGAAACACCTGCAACGGGCTTCTTGTTTAAGAACAGTGAATGCTGCCGTAATACTCGCCTTCAGTTCATATTTGATGTTACAAGGAGGTTTGTTGGTCTCCCGCTCAACTGCGTTTCATACATAATAATCAAAGAGGTCGCAGTCTAGGGAGCTAGGTGACCACATATAAGGGGTGATGCGATCACAGAAATTGTCTGACAGGCATTACTGGGCTCTTTTACTTGTGGGGAATGGTGCAGAGTCCTGTTGCTAGACATGGGTTCTTCCAGCAGCTATCCTCTTGACCCATGGTAGTACTACCTTATTAGAGCACTTGATAAGTGTTGAGTCTGGGGCCTGTGGAAAGATGAATGGAGGCATAGTAATCACTCCAAACACCTTTGTATTTACCATTAGAGTCATCCAAAGAATGAATCGGCTGAAATGTTGTGGTAATGACAGAACAAGCACAAAAAAAAACATATGAGCGCTCGAACAATATTAATGTCTCTTCTCAAATTGATTGACAATATATGAAGAGATCTGAGCGTTCATACTGGATATTTTAATTACTCCCCAGAAAGTTATAAACGATACTATAAATGTCCAAAATGATCCTGGCACATAAAGAGAGAAAGAGATGATAATATTGCATCCTTGGCATGCTAAATATAAAAAATTATCGTCTATTTCAAGGATCAAAACTTTTCTTTGCATTTTTGGGTTGTTGAGCAATTGCAGTTCGCATAATTACACACTTGTGCAAATTAACTAAAACAACTTTTTTTACTTTCCTTTCTTTTACAATACTGGAGTGATAGGATGTAAAAGGAAACGAATTCATTGCTAGTAAACATAATTTTAATTAATTCGAATATAACCTCAAATAGTCAAAAAATAAAAATAAAATAAAATTTTCAAATTGGGAACTCAAAATCGTGACGAGAGAAGCATTCTGTGAATCTCATATTCGTAGAATGACATGGATACATTAGACTTTCGACAGGTCAACGGCCCAAACAAACATCGGAATAATCGTTTATGGATTCTAATATTTACATATCAAGAGCTGGAATGATACTTACCCACATTTTTTTTTAGTGTCATTGATCCTATCTCCGCGTTATAAAACTCGTTAGTTCTTCTATATATGTATATCCTTGTGCAAATTAATTGGAAGAACTGCTTTAGCTTCCTTTTATTCCCCATGCAGTCAATTTTAGATTCACTAGCGTGACAAGATGAAATCGATTTCTATTTTTTCCTCAGATCTGGTCATTTGCAGTTGTATGCGGCAATAGGAATCTATTTTCGGGGTGTATGATGAAATTTGTTTGGCCTTGAAAAATATTGCGTCCTTGTGGTTGCATCAGAGTTATATCATGTCCAGACACTATTGTCTCGACTGTCGATTAGCTTTCCTACGGCCATTGTCTGCGATGGACGTTATTCCAAGTAAGCGTACAACAATTATAACGCTGCACGAACACACTGGCAAGCCTTACAGAGAGATCGTGAATATTGTTAGTGTCAGCCTTTCAAATGTCATTCTTGTCATCAATACGATGAAACAAACTGGATTCATCAGTCCAAAACGTAAAAGAAAATGTGGTCGAAAGAGATGCCAGGAGATGACGTTTACGTGATCAGGAAATGTGTGAAAGATCCTAGGAAGACATTATTCGTTTTGTTTCAATTAACTTGCATAAGGGTGTATAATAAAAACAAAAAATGTTGAACACAAAAACAATATTAAAATGTGTTGAACAATGGCTGATAAAAATGTTAATATTTAAATTGGAAGATAAAATAAAGAGAATAAAATTATAAGAATCGGGATTGCCATAAATAACATTTTTAACAATGAAAAGGGGTAAAAACATTTCAAAAATAAAAAAGATGAAAATAAAGAATTAAATTTAAAACTACGAACCAGCAACAAGAATAATAAAAATAATAATAACAATTTACTTTTTATTCTTTATTAGTACCAGACAAAAGATATGAAAATAAATCTATTCACTGATATGAAAGACTATCAAGATGTCCGTCTTAGATTTAAAATTGGGAACATGATTAATTTTAGTAATTAATTATTCATTTATCAACAAATACGTAAATAAATAATTAAAATTTGGATAAAAGGAACGAAAGAAATTAAGAGGATGAAATATAAGGAATATAAATGTGATGTATTTTCTTCTTTTAAAAAAAGAATTCAGAAAAAGTGTTTACGATCAATGTTGCATAACCTGACGTAGAAGTAGAAGATAGCGACAAACGAGCACAAAGATAGTGAGTTCGAGAGTGAGAAAGAAAGAAAGAAAGAAAGAAAGAAAGAAAGAAAACTCCAAGAAAGAAAGAAATAAAAAAAGAAATGTAGAAATAAATAAAGAAAACAAGCAAACAAAAAACAAAGAAACGAAGAAAGAAACGAAAAAAGAAGAAATGGAGAAGAAAACAAAGAAAATTAAGAAGAAAGAAAGAAAGAAAGAAAGAAAGAAAGAAAGAAAGAAAGAAAGCCTGACTGATTGAATCGAAGAAACAAACGTAAAAACGAAGAAAGACAGGGTAGAAAACGGAAAAGAAGGAAATAAAAAAGAAAGAAGCGGAGAATAAAACAGAGAAAGAAACAAAGAAAAAGATAGTAAGACAGAATCGAAAAGAGAAACGAAAAAAATAAATAAGAAAGAAACTAAAACGAAAGAAACGGAAAAAAGAAAGAAGCAAAATAAGAAAGAAAGAAAGAAAGAAAGAAACGACGAAAATGAATGAAGAAAGAAAGAAAAATTAAAAAGAGAAATCAAAGAAAGAAACAAAGAATGGAAAAGGAAAGAAAGAAACAAACAAACAAAGTGAGAAAGAAAGATGAAAGTAAGAAAGAAACAAAGAAGAATAAAAGAAAAGAACGAAATGAGAAACGAAGAAATAAAGCAAGAAATGAAAGAAAAATCAAAGAACTTAACGAAGAATGTAAAAATGAATAAAGAAAAAAATCATCGAAGAAAGAAATAAAACATGAAAAGAAAGAAACGATACGAAACGAAACGAAAAACAGGAAAGGAACGAAGAAGCTATTAAAGAAACAAGAAATGAAATCAAAGAAGAAACAAGAAAGAAAAAAGAAAAGCAGAGAAAAAATAAAGAAAGGAAGAATGAAAGGAACAAACGAAGAAATAATGAAACATAAAAAGAAACGAAGAAAGAAAGAAACGGAGAACAAAAGAAACAAAGACACGAAGAAAGACAGTAGAATCGAAGAAAGATCTTAAGAAAGTAAAAATAAGGAATGAAACGAAGAAAGAGTGAAATGAAGAAATGAAGAAAAATAAAACAAACGAAGAAAGAACGAAAGAAAGAAATTAACAAAGAACAGATGAAAGAACAAACGGTAAAAGAAACTAACAATGAAAGAAAAAAAAACAACGAAAAAAGAGGAGGAAAAAAATAAAAGTCAAATATGAAAAGAAAAATAGAAACGTAGAAAAAATTGAGAAAAAAATAGAAACGAAGAAAGAAACGAAAAGAGGAAGAAAGACACAAAAAAAGAAACGAAAAAATACAGAAAAAAGTTAAAAAAAATAAAAGAAACTAAGAAGGAACGAAGAAAAGTGAAAAAAGAAAAAATAGAAGCAAAGAAGTAAAAAAAGAATGAATTCCAGAAAATAACAAAGAATGTAAAAATAAAAAGAAACGAAGAAAAAAACCAAAGAAAGAAAGAAAGAAAGATAGCAAGAAAGACTAAAAGAAAGAAGGAAACTCAGAAAAAGTGAATTAATGAAAGAAAAAACAAACAAAAAATCGAAGAAAGAAACGTAAAAAAGAAAGAAACTATGAAAGAAACCAAAAACGAAAACAAAAATAAAAATGAAGAAAGAAACGAATTAAGAAATTAAGAAAAAGCAAGAAAAAAGAAACAAAGAAACAATGAAACGTAGAAACAAACAAAATGAAAGAAACAAACAAATGAAAAAAGAAAAATGAAAAAAGTTAAACAATGAATGAAACAAAAAAGGGAACACAGAAAGAAAGAAGAAAGAAAGAATGAAACGAAAAAATAAGCGATGAAAGAAAGATAAAAATAAGAAACATGGAAAGAAATGAGAAAAGAACGGATGAAAAAAATAACTAAGAAAGAAAGAAAGAAAGAAAGAAAGAAAGAATGAGTGAAAGAAAAAAATCAAACAAAGATCCAATGAATGTAAAAGTGAAAGAACAAAACTAAGAAAGAAAAAAATAGTAAACATAAAAAGAAAGAAACAAAAAAAGAAACAAACAAACGAAGTAAGAAAACAGAAAAAAAGAAAGAAAGAAAGACAGAAAGAAAGAAACGAAACGAAACAAAACGAAAGAAAGATAGACACAGAAAAAAAACGTAAGAAAGCCAAAAATACAGAAGTTAACAAAGACAGAAAGACACAAAAAGAAACGAAGAAATAGAAAAAGAAACAAAGAAAGAATGCATGAATGAAACTAAGAAGGAAATGAATAAATTAATACGGAAAGAAAGAAAGAAAGAAAGAAAGAAAGAAAGAAAGAAAGAAAGAATTTGAAAAGAAAAAAGAATCGAAAAAAGCACTCAAGAATGACGGAAAGGAAGTAATAAACTAAGAGAGAAAAAAAGAAAGAAGGAAATAAAGAAAGAAATGGATGATTAAAATTTATAAAAACGAAGAAAGAAATAAACAAAATAAAAAGAAAGAAAGAAATGAAACAAACGAAAAAGTGAAAAAGAAAGAAACGAAATAACAAAACAACCTCCACAAAAAAAGAAATAAAGGCAGATAGAAAGAAGGAAAAGAAGAAACGAAAAATGAATGTAGAAAGAAACAAACCAACGATAAAAGCAAGAAACGAAGATACAAAGAAAGAACGGAATAAAAATCTGAAGAAAGTAAAAAAGAAAGTAGAAAGAAAGAATCAAAGAAAAGACAGAAACAAACATACACAGAAAGAAAGAAAGAAAGAAGCGAAGCAGAAAGAAAGGAAAACAGAAAGGAAGAACGAAATGAAGAAAGAAAGAAACATAGAAACAAATGAAACAAGAAAGGAACGAATTAAGAAAGAAAGAAAGAAAGAAAGAAACATAGAAACAAATGAAACAAGAAAGGAACGAATTAAGAAAGAAAGAAAGAAAGAAAGAAGAAAAACAAACAAACGAGGAAAGAAAGAAAGAATTGAAGAAATAAATTAAAAATGATATTAATAAGGAAATAAAGAAAGTAACGTAGAAACAAACAAACGAAAAAAGAAAGAAAGAAAGAAAAAAGAAGTGAACAAACAATCAAATGAAGAAATAAAGATGAAATAAAAAAAGAGAAAGAGATAGAATGTGTATGACAAAGTAAGAATGAAGACAGTAAATATCAGGTCAATTGAAAACCTTCACCTTCTACATTTACATGTTTGAAATGTTCATTTTATTTTTTTCTGTCATTTAATATTTAAAAAAAAACACAAAAGAAACTTATATGAATAAAATGGCTTATCTTTTACTTTTTCTATTTTATAAAATTTCTGCTCAAATTTTACGTTTTGTCATTTTTACACTTTTATTCCATTTCTTTTTCTTTCAGCTTTTAAAATTCTATCAGTCATTCATCTTTTTTTTTGTTCTTCCATATCAGTTCCATTTTTCAATTTGCTTCCTATACATGTGTTTTATTCAGTAGAGATTCTTGATTTAGAATTCAAATTTTTATCTTTTAGAACGTATTTTTGTAATTCTTTTTTTTTTTTACATTATTTTGATTCTCCTCATTACATTATTTTGATTCTCCAGCTTTCTGTCTCTTTTTGATAACAATTTTAATACCCGTCGTTTTTTATTCAATCGAATATTTTACCCACCGCCATTCTTTTATGCTCTTCCTTTCACTTGTTCTGTCCATTCTTCTCTATTTACTATTTTATGTTCTCATATATATTTTCGCGTTCTTTCTAGCTTTTTCTCACTTTACTTATGTTTTTCTTTCTTTTCCATTTTATTTTTCCCACTGTTACAGTTTATCTTTTTTATGTAGCCTTTTTACAGTGCTTTCCTTTTCTCTCTTCTTTTTATCCTATCTATCTATCTATCTATCTATCTATCTATCTATCTATCTATCTATCTATCTATCTATCTATCTCAGTCTATTCCATATCTATCTATCTATCTATCTATCTATTCCATATCTATCTATCTCAGTCTATTCCATATCTCCTTTAATCCATGGATTTGACGTTCTCACGTCATCTGCTGAGAAAGCTGAGTGCTTTGCCCGCAGATTCTCATCCAACTCCACACTCGACTAGTCCGGAGTGCACCCACCCGACTTCCCTATTAGAACTGAGGCCAAACTGCATGACGTATATATTACCCCGACAATAGTATCCAGAGTAATTTCAAAACTCGACCCCCATAAGGCGTGTGGAGACGATGGAATCCCGGTGATAGTCCTTAAGAGGTGTGCCCCTGAACTTTCCCCTGTCCTCTCTAAACTGTTTAACTACTGCCTTTCTGCTTCCTGCTTTCCTGCATGCTGGAAATTCTCCTCAGTCGTTCCTGTCTTTAAGAACTGTGGTGAACCCTCGGACCCATCCAACTATCGCCCTATCAGTCTTCTACCAATATTCGGGAAAGTGTTCGAGGCTATAATAAATGCTGAAATAGTTCATCATCTCACCGCCCACAAACTGTTCTCCGACAGGCAATATGGATTCCGATTTGACAGGTCCACAGCCGACCTGCTAACTACTGTAACGGAGTACATGCTACAGGCCCTTGATGAGTCTGACGAGGCTCGCGCGGTTGCTCTGGATATCTCCAAGGCTTTCGACAGGGTTTGGCACCCTGGCCTCCTATGCAAACTACGCGGTTATGGTATTACCGGTCGCCTGCTTGACCTAATCCAATCTTTCTTAAATAACCGCAAAATGAAGGTCGTTCTGAATGGGCGTGCCTCTTCGTCCTACAGCACGAATGCTGGTGTCCCACAAGGCTCTATCCTGGGCCCAACGCTCTTCCTTATTTTCATCAACGACCTCCCAGATGAGATCAGGTCCCAAGTAGGCATCTACGCAGATGACACTACAATATACTCCCGCTCCAGTAAGAAACCTGTCGTGGCGGACAGACATAATCTCGCTGCTGACCTTGAGCGGGATCTACACTCTGTGGTGAACTGGGGCAAGAAGTGGCTTGTCAACTTCAATTCCTCTAAGACCAAGCTGTTGTCTGTCAACCATTACAGGCAACCTCTTCTGCCTCCCATAAGCATGGACCAGATGATTCTCCCGGAGAGTAATACACTACGCCTCCTCGGACTTACCCTGTCCTCAGACCTCAAATGGAAGCACTATATTGAATCCATAGCAAAATCTACTGCTAAGAAGATTGGGTCACTATGTCGATCCAGGATGTTTTTTCCACCTGAATCCATCCTGCATATATACAAGTCAACCATCCGTCCGTGCATGGAGTACTGCTGCCATTTATGGTCAGGTGCCCCTGCCGTTCTCCTCAGTGTTCTTGACAAGCTCCAAAGGAGAGTCTGTAATGTGATAGGTACTGATCTGGCGACTCGTCTGCAGCCACTTTCCCATCGTCGAAATGTGGCCTCCCTCTGTCTCTTCTATAAATACTTTCATGGCTTCTGCTCGGATGAGCTTAAGTCACTGATGCCTCCTCAACAGGTGTTTACCCGTTCAACCAGACTGGCAACTGGGTCCCACCCATTCACAGTCAGGTTAGCCAAACGCAGACGACAATTCTACTCCTGCAGCTTCCTCTCTCGCACTTCCCGCCTGTGGAACTCACTCCCGTATTCTTGCTTTCCTGACGGCTACGACCTCCAGAAATTTAAAAGCAAAGTTAATACTCACCTACTAACCACTGGCCTCTAGCTCTCTCTCCCCTCCCCTGTATAACCTTCCCTTTCTCTCCGCCCATGTACCTGTCATTGCACCTGCTTTCTCAGTTTTCTATTGTTCCTTTCTAACTAGCTTGTACTCCTCACTCTTTTCTAATTAATCTTTCTACATTTATGTAACCCCCTGCACATCAGTGGCGTTTCTGCCTTGCTCGGGGTGAAATGATTAAAAAAAAAAAAAAAAAAAAATCTATCTATCTATCTATCTATCTATCTATCTATCTCAGTCTATTCCATATCTATCTATCTATCTATCTATCTATCTATCTATCTATCTATCTATCTATCTAAGCGTAGCATAGATGCGGCACATGACAATAATTATGGAACACTCGGTGAATATCGAATGCACTATTCAATCGTAAAGAAACTATCGAACTACACTAAAAATTCAACTACGTCAAAGTGTCCCTATCTATCTATCTATCTATCTATCTATCTATCTAAAGCTGTCTCTATCTATAAATCTATCTAATTCTATTTATTTGTATCTTATTCCGTTTCTTTTTA
The DNA here is from genome assembly GCA_037127315.1 of Ascarosepion bandense. Taxonomy (NCBI): domain Eukaryota; kingdom Metazoa; phylum Mollusca; class Cephalopoda; order Sepiida; family Sepiidae; genus Ascarosepion; species Ascarosepion bandense. The sequence continues at coordinate 4,962,515 of JBBBDQ010000856.1, read as the reverse complement.
TAACTACTTTCTCTCTATCTACCAATCTAATTCTGTTTCATTTCATTCTATGTCTAATTCTATCAATCTATTTCTGTTTCTTTCTATCAATTCATTCTACCTATATATCTAATTCTGTTTATTTATTTCTAAGAAGGATCTGCAATGTAAACGATCCTGACCTGGCATCTCGACTTCAGTCACTTTTTCACTGATGTGACGTGGCTTCCCCAGTTTTTTCTGCAAATATTTTCATGGCAACTGATTTGATGAGCTTTTTTTTTGCTTTGTGCCACGACCACATGAACTTAAGCGTGCTACTAGATTGGCATCTAGGTCCCACTTTTTTAACAGTGAAGTAGTTCAATGTAACCGCATCTTCTACTCCAACAATTTCTTTTGTTTCACTTCCCGCCTGTGAAACTCCCTTCCTCTTAACTTACTTCCCTGGTAGCTACAATCTCCAAAACTTTAAATGCAACTTCAATTGCCATTTTCTGTTTCCTTGGATCCCATCTATCTTTTACTCTTCATTCGATACCCCTGTAACCTATCTTTTCTCTCGATGTAACCCCCTGCGAGTGACGGTTCCGCTTTGCTTAGGATGAAATGATTAACAAAAAACTTCTGTTTTTTTTTATATCTATTTTTAACTCTACCTAGATATCTAATTCTGTTTCTTTACATTATATCTAATTCAGTCAGTTAATGGCCATACGTGATACACACATTAGGCGATAATGTCTGGGCAGAAGATTATCCCGCAGTAGGCTGCCATTGCTTTCTGTGGTAGACTAGTTGCCAGCCAAGGCTATAGAACCCAATCTGTCCTATTATTTAACTCATAACTGGGTGAAGAGACGGGTTAATACCTTTCACAAGGGTATTTGCGTGTAAGGAATTCTACTCGTCTCCCCAAATTGTCGTGTTGAGTCGATATCCACTGCACCACAACGCACATCCTTATATCTAATTATGTTTCGAGTTCTATCTACACACCTCTCTATCTCTATTTCTTTTTTCTGTCTAATTATTTCCTTTGAATCTAATTATGTTTATATTTATCTATCTATCTATCTATCTATCTATCTATCTATCTATCACTTTCTTTTTCTCTCGCAACATATATATATATATATATATATATATATATATAACTAGTGATGAGTTGTGATAATGCTTAGCGCCAACATTGTTGTTGTTGTTTTTTTCAGTAGTTTTACTGATAAACTGTATTTTGGCAAGCAGGTTTTTTATCGTAAAGTGCTCGATATCGGGATAGAGTTAGAGTCTTATTAGGATTTGTGCTGAAGAGTTGGTCACTTAACTGAGCAGGTTTATTCCGACATTGAAGTTTCGTGTGCTCACAGTTATGATGGCGTCATTCATTGTAAGAGTAACGAGATCATGAAAGTTTAAAGCCAACAGGAATCTGCTCAGTTAAGTGACAAAATTCTTTGCAAAAACGCAATAAATATTTATATATACACCTACATATTTAGTTATACTTATATATATTATCTGCAAACAGTCCTGTTTAGCTGTATTACAACTCATTAGTACGGTTAGACATCCGATTGCCTCTAGCTAGGTTTGAAACCGACCAAATTTACATCAGTCTACCTCTAATTCTATGGGCGCTCGGTGGAGGAAGACAGATTTTAGCGTGTTATATGCACAATGTGAATACACGCCAGTATCCGAGATTGTTCCCATTCATTACTGAATGAACAATGCGCAAATATCTACCATTTCCCCATAGTGTTTAATTAAAAAAACAGAAAATCTAGTTAAATACGAGTATCGATAAAAATAATGTTCAAACAATTCATTTCAAATTGTCGGTTGTTTATAACCAAGTTTCGTTAAAATTCGTTAATTTCCGTGACATGTTTACATTTGTTGACATTACGATACATTTCAAAGCAGATATGGTTGTTTGCGATGAATCAAAGATTGTGTTATATGGTCTTGATTAAAACCTCGTTTAGATTGGAGGCTATTCGTGGTCGAAGACGTTGCCAGATCAAATGGTAGCTTCCCCTATGTAAATAGGGATCGTAGGTTCGAATCCTGCCGAATGGCACACATTCAGGCCGGTAGATATAAATATATAATACTGTTTAATTAAAAAACAGAATATTTGCTTAAATATGAGTATCGATAAAAAAAATAATGTTCAAACAATTCATTTCATATATATATATATATATATCGCGGTCTGTTTTCTATCTATTTGTTATTTATTCATAATCTATCTATTATTTAATGGCTTTTCTTCTTTTGCCATTCCTTAATTTCATTTTTTTTTATTCCTCCATTCTTCATTTTTGTTATTTTTACTAACAATTCTTCATCTTTTTCTTCTTATTATCTTCATCCTCCTTCTCCTTAATATTGTTCTTCTCTCCATTTTCTCGCCCTCTACCTTCTCCTTTTTCGATATCTCTTCTTTTCTATCTTCTGCCTCAGATTCTTTTTTTATTTTACCGTCCTTGTCTTCTAGATCCGCTTTTCATTTCTTTTTTCCGGTTTTACTCCGTTCTTACTTTTCCACCTACCTTTTTTCTTTTCTTTTTTTCTTTTCTTCGTTTTTTCCCTTTCGTTTTTCCATCACCAGCATGAATCTTTTGCTACTAAAATACTGCATTGGGAACACTTTCTTCTTTGTGATTTTTCTTGTTATAATACAAATACCAATATTAGCGGCAATAATGAAATAATTCAACTGAAAGACAATGCAGTGACTTGTTCACTTTGTTTATTCTGACTCAGGTCATTTTCATCATACAAACCAGGTCTTAAATGCGGAAATACTAATACATAATGTGTGTGTGCACATATATATATATGTGTGTGTGTGTGTGTGTGTGTGTGTGTGTGTGTGTGTGTGTGTGTGTGTGTGTGTGTGTGTATTATGGCAGCAACCGTCCTTTTAAACATGTTACATTAAATATGACAGACGATGAAAATTGAATCAATTTTCATTTTAGTTTTTCCAGCATTCTTACATTTTTCTGTTTAGTGGGAGTAAGGGACTTTTGAATTCCTTGCGTTCACTTACGCACAAATACCCTTGGGAAAGGTACTAGTCCGTCCCTTCCCTCCAGATATGGGTCAAATAACAGGGCAGATCGGGTTCTATAGCCATGGCTGGCGACCAATCTACTGCAGAAAGTAATGGCAACCTACTGCGGGATAACCTTCTGCCCAGTCAGTCATGTTTCTTTCGAGACATGGTCGCCCAAGCTTGTATTGCCTATGGTATTTAACTGACTGAAGGGACTGCAAAAATTGTCAATATTGTCTATTGTTCCAAGCGCTTTCGAACACTTTTTAGAAGACTTTTAGGTGTTGTTAATTGTCTTTATGTTTAACTGATTAAGATGTCTTTTTGTGTTGTTTTGAATACGCGAACCTAGAAATAAACGTTCCTTCTTCTTTTTCTTCTTCTTCTTCTTCTTCTTCTTCTTCTTCTATGTGCCTTGTCATTTCAGGACGTAGGCTATCCTGTCCCTCTACATCCTCCTATTCCTACTGTTAACCCTAACCCAAAACCCGCTCTGCAATTCACTTGCTCAAACCTGTCAAGTATGTTACGCGTTGCTTTCGCCTTTTTCTCTTTCCCGCTATATGACCTGCGAGTATCAAATTCCCAAAACCTTCCTTCCTCGTTATATACCCCAGGAAATTTAGCTGTTTTTTCCTTGAAGTTTAGTATTAGTTTCCTCTTCGTTTTTATTCTCTCCAAAACCTCATCATTTCTAAAATGTTTGGTCTATGTCATCCGCAGCATTCTTCTGTAGAAACACATTTCTGTTGCTTGAAGTCTCTCCTTCATCTTTAACGAAATTGTCCAGCATTCACTGTGATATTGAAAAACAGACATTACATAACAATTGAGCACTGTCTTCTTTGTTTCTACTGAAATTTTCCTGTCTCTTAATAGTCTATTCAGCTTCTGGAACGCCTCTTTTGCCATGCCAATTCGCCTTCGGATCTCTGTGTCGCACTTGTCGTTTTCTGTTAGAACACTTCTCAGGTATTCACATTTTTGTACCTGCTTGATTTTAGTATCTCTCACCTGTATTTGGCATTTTGGGCTGCTCTTTTTGCTGATGACAATGCATTCGCTTTTCTTGTCATTCTCTTCAGTTCCCTTCTGTAGGAGGTCTTGTAGTTTCCTTTTGGTGTCTGCTATCAGTACTGTATCATCTGGGTATCATATATTGTTCAGATTGTGGCCGCTAATGATGGAGCCTGGCATGACTTTTCGGGCTCTCATAATAGTCTCGCTGTACAAGCTGAATAGATTCGATGAAAAGACATATCCTTGTCTTACACCCTTTTCTATCGTTGTATATCTGCTGAACATGTTTGCTGTCGGTGTGCAAGCAGTTTACTGCCAGAAGAGGTTATTGATTACTCTAATGTATTCCCCAAATAGGTCTAGATTGCTGATCAATTCTACTAGTATTAAAAACAATAAAAACTCACAGCAGACTATCCGTTTATCTATTAAACAGTATATTTATTTATTTTCGTCTACCGGCCTGGATTAGTCAGGAATTTTTAATAAAGAGAAGTATTCGCTTTTCGGAAAAATTATAATTACAATAATTTTCCTTTAATATAATTTATCGAAAACTCAGGCCGTAACACGAAAATAACTAAATATACTATTTCATAAACAAACGGAATGTCTACTAAGATATGAGTATCAGCTAAAAATAACCATTAAATTTATAAAATATGTCAGATTAATAAAAAAATATCAATTACTTCTTTTGAAATATATATATACATGGTGTATCAAAAATACATTTTGCGAATGTTCCTCACACCAAAACAAGGACAAAAGTCAAAATAACAAATGTCTTCAAATCCTTCGCTTTTGAGTTATTAAGTTTATAGAAGGTTTACGGTAGACGGTGCTGTGTTGCCACGTAGACTAGGTTACATTTGTCACTCGTTTATATTTGTGGCTAGTCTTTTTTGAACGTTTAATGTGTGTAGTATTGGGTTAACTGAGAAGTGTTTCGTTTAACAAGGACGGGATATTCATAGCAGCCAGATATGATTTTCTACATATGGCCGCGCGAATGGTAATAGATGTGTAATTGCGTTTTCAGACCGAAACCAGCCGAGCCAGCCATTCTTTGCTGTTTACTATCGTCGCGTTGCTGAAACAGGTTTCTTAGCAACACTAACTATGAATCTAATCAAGGAAGACAGAGATGTGTTCGTACGCCTGGCCATGAAGAAGTCATTCTATAGGTCGTCAGATATTATCCTGGTATCAGCTGACATCAAGTAGCCCTATCATGTTGTATATCTCATAGTATCGCATGGAGTGTACTTCAAGACCAGCTCATGTATCCGTATCAATTTCAAACAGTTTGTAAAAATATTTTTGGATTGTATCTTGGATTTTAGATTTAACAGGGTCAACTGTAAACTTCAAACTTTATAGCTAAAAAACGAAGGATTTACGGATATATGTTTATGTAGACTTCTGTCCTTGTTTTGATTTCGAGGAACTCATTCCCAAAGTTTGGAAAAGTATTTTTATACACCCACTAACAAAACTAATTATCCAAATCTTGATGAATACAGCACGCAGTAGAATCAGGCTTGAGATCAAGAACAGTGCTGTTCCGTCAAGGACACTGGAACAAGGGACGCGATAATTATGCTTAAAATGTTGTCAGAAAGAGTAATACAAACGGTTAAGGACTTGTATCTGCGTTTCATAGATTACGCAAAAGCATTCAACAAAGTACGCCACAAAGACTTGATAGAAATGTTCAGCAACCGAGACATATTTGGGAAAGACATCAGAGTAATCAAGAACCTCTACTGGCAGAAAACCCATCAGCATACGGACAGGAAACTAGTTTAGCAGATATACAAAGATAAAAAAGTGTATAAGGATGTGTCTTTTCACCGGATCGTTTCAACTTATACAACGAGACTATTCTGAGGGCCCGAGAAGTCATGCCAGGTTTCATCATTGGCGGCCACAATCTGAACAGTATAAGATACACGGATGATACAGTGCTGGTAGCAGAGACGGAAAGGAAACTAAAAGACCTTCTACAGAAAGTAGCTTTAAAAAGCGGGAAGAAAGGACTACAAATAAACTACACGAAAGCTGAATGCATGAAAGAGGAGCCCAAAATGCCAACTAATGGCGGGGGATACTAAAATCAAGCAGATACAGAAATTGAAATACCTGAGAAGTGTTCTAAGAGAAGGCGGAAAGTGCGACACTGAGAACCAAGGAGAAATGGCATGGCCAAGGATGCATTCTAGAAGCTAAGTAGAGTATTGAGAGATAGAGTAATTCGCTACAAACAAAGAAGTAAGTACTGGATTGCTATGTGATGTCTGTTCTTCAATATGGCAGTGCATTCTGAACAATCTCCTTAAAAATAAAGAAGAAACTTGAAGTAGCCGAAATGTTGTTCTACATAGGAATGCTGAGAATATCATAGACCAAACATGTGAGCAACGACTAGGTTTTGGAGAGCATTGAAATGAAAAGAAAACTAATATTTAGCATCATGAAAAGACGCGTGTTTTATCCACTGTCAGAATACTTCCCAGGTAACTAAATTTCTGCGCCTGTCTGATTTTAGTATCTCCGATCTGTAGTTGCCATTTTGGGCTCCTCTTTGGTTTCTTTTTTAAGGTGTCTTGCTTATTTACTTTGTATTAACGGGAGTCCCTTATTTACTTCACAAAATATATTTATATATATATTGTCATCGGTGATGAACTGTTTGTATATTTAAAATGCGAACATTGATAAGAAAAGTACATAGTAACTGGCAGTTTCACTCTTTAAGCGAGAATTATATATATATATATATATATATATATATATATATTATAAATTATATTTTAGAACATGTACATAATTTTTCTATATATATCCACGACAAAGGTATGTTTTTTTCGACATTGAAACTTCAATGTCTCATCAGGTGGTGTGTAAAGTAATGGAAATCCTCTTTCCTTATATTTGTTTAGTTTTGTTAGAGGTTTTGGTGGGGGTTAGTGATAGGCGAATAAGTCTCTGACCGTTGTAATTTTTGGAGAAGATATTTTTTAAAGTGGTTGATTAATGAGAGTCTTTGATTTCTAGACAGATTTAACCTTGTAAGTTTTTATTATCTAATGACTAGACTATATCCTATGGATTTCTTGATTATTTACGATAACTTTTATTACGAAAATGTGTGTCATTCGGCAGGCTTTTCGTAATAAAGGGTTATCGTAAATAATCAGGCCAGTAGATATAAATATATAATACTGTTTAATTAAAAACAGGATATCTACTTAAATACGAGTATCGATAAAAAAATAATGTTCAAAGAAATCATTTCAAATTGTCGGTTGTTTATAAGCAGGTTTCGTTAATCTTCGTTAATTTCCGTAATGTGTGTGTGTGTGTGTGTGTGTGTGTGTGTGTGTGTGTGTGTGTGTGTGTGTGTGTGCATACATATAAATGGACACTGGGGTCAACACCAAGTGGCGATAGTCGCTTTCATTTTGGAATGTAATCTTCATTTGCCACTCAGCGTTGTTTTCAGTGTCCACATTTATTTTTACATACGGTGGCATCATTAATATCGAGCACTTTTACGCACAATTATAGTATACCATGAATCTGTATTTTATCAGATAGATAGATAGATAGATAGATAGATAGATAGATAGATAGATAGATAGATAGATAACCTTAAACATATATTCAGAGACAAAGAAACAATGGGTGATTGTTGACATATACACTTGAGTATGAGCCTCGTTTTAAAATCCAAGAACTTGTAAGCCTGATTACTATTTTTTTTTTATCTAATTGAGTCCAATAACGCATTTGTTTTTCCTTTCTATGTGGCAGATAATCGAATGAGTTTTATTTTTAGCCTGATTTAATTTGGCGAATGTCATTCAAGTAACAAAAACTTGTGAAAATGTTATTGTTTGAAACTTACTGATAAGAAAACTCCCGAAGATTTTAATAATTCACTAAATTTCCTTATAAGTCAATTTGAAATCATATAAAATCGCAAATATTTAGAAGCAAAAATTAATGCCGACGGCAGCTACTTATAAAATTGTTTCCAATTCCAACTCTACTTGCAGTTGTTCTGTGTTCATTCTTGGAAAAGCATAAATGAAATCCAGCTCTATCTTCGAAAATGGTCTTATCAGTTATTTCCCAAATATGATCGATCGATAAAAGAAAACATGCGAGTGCAAGAATTTATATTTTCCTTTGTTTGCGCCAAATGCGATAAAAACAAAATAACTGCAATGTCCGTTGTTAGCTATGACATTTAAATGCTTTCACTCTTGGTAGCATGTTTATGGAATTTTTTAAAATATTTATTTCATTGTTCGACTGTTAAGATTACAAAAGTTGTCGATTCCTTCTAGTATTTGCCTTGATAAAGTCCATCAGAGGATGAAACGAGCCGACTAAAATCATTTTTCCGATTGTCTTTATACACACAGACACACACACATATATATGTATATATGGATTATATATATATATATGTGTGTGTGTGTGTGTGTGTGTGTGTGTGTGTGTGTGTGTGTGTGTGTGTGTGTGATTTAATAGGCTGGTTAATAAAATTAGATGAATAAAAAGCCAACAAAATGATAACAATATTGGCAATAAGATTAATATTTATTATATATATATATATATATATATATATATATATATATATATATATATATAAAGTGAAGTAAGTCAAAGAATAGATAGATAGATAGATAGATAGATAGATAGATAGATAGATAGATATGAACAGACTGAAATAGATAAATAGATAGATAGATAGATAGATAGATAGATAGATATGAACAGACTGAGATAGATAGATAGATAGATAGATAGATAGATAGATAGATAGATAGATAGATATGAACAGACTGAAATAGATAGATAGATAGATAGATAGATAGATAGATAGATAGATAGATAGATAGATGATAGATATGAACAGACTGAAATAGATAGATAGATAGATAGATAGATAGATAGATAGATAGATAGATAGATAGATAGATAGATAGATAGATACTGCTGCTGTGTAAAGATTCTATTATAATATTTTAGTACGTCTAGATGTGCGTCCGTGTGTATAATTGTTCGCATTTGTGGTGCGTGCCCATGTGTGTCTCAAAGTGGATGAATGCACTTTTCTCATTTAATGCATTAACGGTAAAAAGAAAACTTTCAAATGTCGTTTCTCGCAATTCCGTCCATCTTTTCTTTCTGTCCAAACATTCTGCCGGACTCGGCTTCATCATAAGTGGCTTTGTAATGGATTGCACCCCGCATTCGAAAGATGTTTAGTTTTGTTTGTGCCTCTGACGGTGGTGGGAGGGGCGACTAGCCGAGTTTCACTCGCATTCCAAATGGGAAAATAAAAGGCCGGACAGTTCCGGCATTCTGTAGCGGAAATAGTCGAAAGTTTACGATGCTTATTTCTGGAAGTTAGAAGACACTCCACGGAGGTCAGACGGAAATAGCCGGAAACTTACGATGTCCGTCCGGGGTGTAGTTTTGATGATTTACTTTAGAAAAATATACCAGATTCATTGCAGCGATTCAAAGCAGCATACGTAAAAAAGAGTGTCTTATGTGCCCATGAAGGAAATGGAATTGAATTGTAATAGGCAATAAGCCTCTTATATATATATATATATATATAAAACAGATATAGGGGTTGTTCCAAAGAAAGAAATTGATATAGGTGAAATATGTGAGAAGTCGTGAACGTTTTATTTAAAGTGTGAATTTATTTTTATTATTATTATTAATATTATTTATTTTTGTAGAATACATTAAGTGTCCATAATTATATTTGTGGTTACACGTGTTTCGCGTCCAAAGTTGACTTTCTTCAGGCACATAAATTTCTGACGGCCGAAAACACCGTGCATATATAGATAAACGGTCGGTGAACAGGTCAAAACGTTCATATGCGTGCGTGTTTGTTTACTGTGTATTTTCTCACTGGTTTGTTAAATTTTTCTCAGTTTAGAGAATCGCTCACTTTTCATTGGCCAAAAATTCTACCTTCCATTGATGAGAAATATGATCATCAAGTTTCGTTTGTTGCTTTTGTCCAGTCAGAATTCATAATTACTATTTTTATCCATTCTTCAGTTAAAACAGTCTCCATTTCTTTCAATGGTGATGATGATGGATATTGACTCCTCACTTGTTTTTCTAAAATGAATGAATCACATGTTCATGTGGTGGCCAAATAAGATGTTCTCTTTTACTAGAATGTTCCTTGTGCCATTCAGTTACAACTTCGGCAGTATAAATGGGCACATTATCATCCTGAAAGATGGTATTTTCTCCCGGAATCAGTTTCTGAATCATAAGATGAAGTTGATCACTTTAAATTCTTAGTCCTGAATGTGAATTTTAATAAACTTATTTAAATAATATCTCTAATAAAAACAACAATTTTAACCCCAAAATTAAATGCTACTCATATTAAATCATCAAACATAAAAATAGACAAGATTTTGACAGTTTAATCAAATTTTCCAGATTCACCCTGGGACTCTAGATATATATATCATCAATGAAGTAGGAGATGATTCTGTTGTTTATAATGCGAGCAAGGGTCTTGCCTGCTATGTACAATAAGGGAATTGCCACACTAGCTGACGTAAATAATTATGAGCTAAGGATTGTGCTCGCACGAAATCACAAGTCATCATGACCGAGGTCCCTGACTTGGTCCCAGAAACTGTAAATAAGTTCCGCGGAACAAAGTTGTAATATAAATTAGATTGATTCTCTGGGTGTTGAATGTACGCACATGTGCCTGAGCAAACATCTGTAACAGAGATGTCAGCTGATTTATTTGTTTGTTTGTTTGTGACACTGCCCTTGTTGCAAAATCATTGCAGCAAGCACAAGATCTCATTTATCGCTTCTCTTTCGCGTGCAAGGCTTTTGAATTGATTATAAGTATTAAGAAAACTGAACTTGTCCATAAACCAAAATCATCTCGCAAACAGGCCAATGGGGAAGAACTGCAATATCGCATGTCAAAATTTCTAACTGTTCCTATAACTGTATAAGGTAAAATTCTTAGGTATGTTAAGTCATTTGAATATTTGGACGCTATATAGACGTTGAGAAACTTGATGTCTTTCACGAGCGTTGTCTCCGTACAATTTGCGGTTACATTCTCAAAGATCATATTTCTAGCAAAGATTTTTTCAGAAAAACTGACATTGATAAAATTGAAACTTTTTTTATTCAGTCACTGCTGAGATGGTTTGGCCATGTTGTTCGAATTGATAGTAGAATGTCTAAAGTTTTAATATCCAGCCAATTGCTTGATGGGACTCGAAATGTTGGAAGGCCACTGCATCGTTATAAAGACAAACTGAAGTACAATCATAGAACTAACATACCAGTTGACTCCGTACAATTGTCTTCTTTAGATCGAATGGAGTGGAGGTCAACTTGTCATCGTTGCATTACAAGTTTTGGACAGAATCGCCTCACCATCTTGATGCACCCTGTTTAAGAACTAAAAAACGATCTGTTATGCCAATTTCATCATCTCTATGGAGAAATTGGCATAAAAGATCATTCAAATGACCAATCCGGATCTGCATCAGTGGCTTCTGATTTCAAAACGGATGTTTTCAAATGCATATATATATATTGACCGGTTGACTAGACTCTTCACTTTCTGACAATAAATCCCTGGTTCGAATCTCACAATCGTCGGTTTGTTAGATTGGTGACTTCTTGATATTGTCTGTCTGAAGAGGTGATCCTAGCGTGTGGTATCGATGAAAATCCTCGGGTTGATCCAATCCTTGTAAACAAACATTTGATAGACGAAGCTGTTCAGAAGGATTTAAGGATTGTGCTCGCACGAAGTCACAAGCCATCGTGACCGAGGGTTTGAGTATACTGACCTTGTCCCAGAAACTGTGAATATGTTCCGCGGAGCAAAGTTGTAATATAAATTAGATTGATTCTCTGGGTGTTGAATGTACGCACATGTGCCTGAGCAGGCATCTGTAAGAGAAATGTCAGTTTGTTTGTTTGTTTGTTTGTTTGTTTGTTTGTTTGATTGTTTGTTTGATTGTTTGTTTGTTTGTTTGTTCGTTTGTTTGCTTGTTTGTTTATTTAACGGCGCAGAAACTCTATCATCAACTCTATTCGATAACAAAACATGGTTGAAGAGAGAAACAGTAAAAACTTTTGATGCAACTATGGGGTGCTTTGATGAAGCAACAGTAACAGCTCAGAAAATATATTCTATACATAATTCTGCTTCTATATGCCGTGTCCATTCAGGACGTAGGCGATCATCGCCGTCTACATCTCCCTATCCCTTGTAGCTCTTAATACCCATTCACTTGTCACCCCTCACAAACCCAGCTTTTCCATCCATTTACTTAAACCAATCAAGAATGTTAAGCATTTTTTCTTCTGTCTTTCTTTCCCTTTATCTGCCTTATGAGTACCTAATTCTATAAGCCCACCTTCCCCTATCAGCACTGTATCATTTGCGTATATTTAGCAAAAATGCTATATTTTACAAAGACGACAGTCATATAATTATAAAAAGATACAATAGACAAAATCAGACACAATTCTGAAAATAACTTTTCAAAGAAAGAGAATTCGAAATCGATATAGAACCAAAAAGAGATAGAGTTATTAAATCTAACTTTAAATCATCACAAAGATACTTATCGGCCATTCAGAAAAACTAAACGGTAGACACACTTCCCCCAACTACACACACAGCATAATCAAAAACCCCTATCAATTGTAGTTTAACTGGTAAAACTTCAAACGGAAAGATTTCAGTGAAACAAAATACGAGTAGGGTTTCGGAAAAAAACATACGTTTACACCTAACAGCAAAAACAAAACCCATACACAAGGTGAGATGGATAAATTGTCGTCTGAATTACGCAAAAATTAAGATAACACTGACATCTCATTTTAACAGATATGTTTACCAAAATTACACAAAAATATCTTGAAATACTAAAAAGTAAATTTATTCAATAAAATCGCCATTTACTTAAGCATGGCATCTAGAAAACTTTGAAGTCTTCTGCAACTCTTCTGGACAGTCTTCTTGTTTAAGTTAGTGAATTCTGCCATAATCCTTGTCTTCAGTTCATCTTTGGTGTTACGAATAGTTTTGTTTGTCTCTCGCTCAACTGCACCTCACCCAAAATAACCAAAGAGGTTGCAGTCTGGGGAGTTAAATGGCCAGATGTAAGGGGTGATGTGATTACAGAAATAGTCTCACAGCAGGGATTCACCTGCTAGGGTGGCATGGTGCAGAGTCCTATTGCCAGTTATATGGTTTTCTACCATCCATCCTCTTAACCCAGAGTAGTACTACCTCCTCAAGTAACTTGATGTAAGCCTCCGAGTTGAGTCTGAGGCCCTCTGGAAAGATAAATGCAGTTATACTTTTGCCATCACTTACGATCACTCCGAACACCTTTGCGAATCTGTCTTCAGATTGAAACCTAAACACTGTGAAATGATCGTTTTAGTGTTTTCGGTACGAATGTTAAACAGTTCATCATGCAGTTTCCAAATTTGTGACAGAGTAAATTGCGTCATAATGCTCTTTTTCTCATAAACGGTGCCAAACTGACTGTACTGTGTAGTCAACAAAATAAAAAAGCAAACAACGCGCATGCGCAAAATTAAAAGTATAAAATAGCAAAAATTTATCCATTGCACCCTGTAATTCACCATGCATGTAAAACAGTAAAATTATAGGTAAAATATTCATCAAAAACATCGACAAAAACTTACAAAAAATTAAGTAAACTACGCAAAATATCCAAATGTTCTAAAACCTAGCATTAAGTGTATTGAAACTATACTACTGATGAGAAAAAATCACCAGTACAGTTCAAATTCCTACAGTCAGCAACTACAACTGAACAAAAATTTACTTATGCCCGCTGAATGGTAACTGCCTACAAAATATCGTAATATACGAAACTGCAGTAAGTTCTAAAAAAATCACAGAAAATATATCTATGAATAACAGAAACCAGCACACAAACAATCAATTAAACAAAAAAAATATTCTCACAGTACAGTCCTTACAAACGTATGTAAGGAATTTCAAAACCACAAACAAAATGCTTAAAAGCTTTGCCTAAAAGAACATAATATAATCACTTTTACAGAATAAGATATAATTCTAAACAAAATAGCATGGCTCATTTCTAAATAAACACACGAAAACACACCAAATCAAATTCCTACTACGTTACGTACAACCACATCTTCACCAAAAAGACTAAATAAAATCCCATAATCTCGATAATCATAAACTTTATTTCAAATAAACAAAGTTTAGAATCAAAGGAAGGTATACGAAAGTAAAATCTACAAAAATAAAAAATAAATAAATAAGTTTATAAATGAAAAATAAATACGTAAATAAAACACGTAATATTAAAGTCATGACCAAAAATAACCCATAATATTAGCCCTAAATAAAAGAACCACGTACAGCTTTCCTTTTTATTTCTATTCTTTCCAAAACATTGCTGTTACTCACATGTTCAGTCTATGGTATCCTCGTTATCCTTCTGTAGAACCACATTTCTGTCGCTTATAGTCCTTCTTGTATCTTTGGCGAGATTGTCCAATATTCGCTGGCATACTGAAGGACAAATATCACATAACAATCCAGTACTCTCTTCTTTGTTTCCAGCGTAATTTTCCTGTATCTCAATACTTTACTCGGCTTCTGAAATGCATCCTTCGCCATGCCAATACTTCTTCAGATCTCAGTGTCACACTTTCAGTCCTCTGTTATTACACGTTCCAGATATTTACATTTCTGTACCTGTTTGGTTTTACTGTACCTGACCTGTAATTGGCATTTTGGGTTCCTTTTTTTACTGATGATCATGCATTCAGGTTTCTTATACTTTATATGTAGCACTTTCTTCTCGCTTTCTTTAGCTGCCTTCTGTAGGAGGTCTTCATGCTTCTCGGTATTCGTATAGAACATCTCGAATTTGCCCCTGTAGGGTTTAGGCACACTGAGTTTTCTAAATTTGCTGTCTCGCTACTCTTGACAACATGGATTTATCTTCTGTAATAAATACATCATTTTCTATTAGAAGGCTAGCGATAACTTGATTTGAACGCAAGCTCCTAGGAACTAGAGGCTAGCTCACAAATGATAACTTCACCGAAGCGTGTCTTAGAAAATGAAAATCGTCCAATTTGATGTGACACACACCAATGGATATGTCATGTTTCGTTGTTTAGGGGTGAATGCACGTGAAGTTGTAAGTAGAAGTGTGTCCATTTGCGTCTTGATGGTTTGGGGGTTACGTTTTCCCGCCTTTTTGTTTGTTTTGTTTTTCTTTTCACCATTTTTTCTTTTGTCATATTTTTTTGACTTAGTTTTCTTCTTTTTGCTTTTTTATTTCTTTTTTTTTTATTTACGGAACCATTTTTTTCTTGCTACAATTTATTTTAATGCTAAATTTTTGTGTCTTTTTGCCATTCCTGTTTTATATTAATTTCTTTTTTATATATTTTGATAACTTCGTGGCGACTGTTTAACAACTTTTTTTATATTTATTTTTCTTTGTTTTACTTTCCTTTCAGAATTGTTGATTTTTTTCCTGACTTTAAAGATTTTTCTTTTGTCTAAATTTTTTGTTTTGTTTTGTTTTTTCACCTCTACTACATTTGTTTCTTATTTGTTTTCTTGCATTTTTCATATTTAATTCGCCATATTGTTTTTTGTTTTTCTTACTCCATTTGGTTATATTTTAGCCATTTCGATCTATTGCTTATCGATTATTTTTTTATTTTATCATATTTCTCTTGGTCTGATTCATTTTTATTAATTCAGCTTTTTGTTTTAAGAATGTCTTTGTTTTACAGTCGTTTGTTAATATTCTGCTTTGTTTTATAGTATATTTATTTCTTTTTTTTAAAAACTGATTGATAGTTATCGCATTTATTAAAATTTCTTCACTATCTTTGCTTTACAATTGACCTGGAATATTTAATTCATTCGTATTTTATCGTTTTTAGTGTATTCACGTTTTAATGCTTTATTTTTATTGTATTCACTTTGTTTTAATTTCATATTCCTTGATAAATATTTTTTAAGCGGTCTACCTTTTATGGTTGTGTGTTTTATTATTTTATTTTTTATCATTTATATATATATTTGGAGTAGATAGACTAAACTATCCTCCGGTTCACACTCCACCCACGTCTATTGAACGGGTGAAGAGGCTCATCCCTTGTTCCCTGTTTAGAATGTGGTTTCCGGCTTTCTCTTCTCCAATCTTTTACTCTTTTCCATTCTTTTCCTTTTTTTTTTTTTCAATTGGAGTAGATAGACTAAACTATCGCCCGGTTCACACTCCAGCCACGTCTATTGTCTCCAACGATATTTTTTCTTTTTTTTTCTTTTTTGTTTTTTAAGCTCAAAACAATGAACTCCAGAACTCACGAGTTTAAAATAACTTTAATCTAAAAATGAGAGAGGAGTTTTGTCAAGAATTGTAAACACTTTCATCCGGGTTTGTATGATCTTAAAATATATTTTCTGATGTTTTCACATCCGGACATTACTTCGAACCTTTCATTCAGTAACCTTACTTGTTCTGGAAATAATATTATGGCTAACTTCTCTTCTTAGCACAATCTGCAGATGTCCTAATAAGAAATATGTAAAAGCTCTACATTATATTGAGTACTTTTTAACAGAACTGTATACTGGTAAAATTTAATTCTGACCAATAACGATTTATATATATATACTGACGGGTTGATTAAAACGTTCGCTTTCTGACTATAAAACCCGAGTTGGTTCTCACACTCGTCGTTTTATCAGAGTGGTAACTTTTTCATATCGTCTGCTTGAAGATGCGTTCCTAGCGTGAAGTATCGATGGAAATCCATGTGTTGATCCAATCCTTGTAAATTAAAATATGGTAGACGAAACTGTTCGGAAAGAATCAAGGATTGTGCTAGCACGAAGTCACAAGTCATAGTGACCGAGGGTTTAAATATACTGACCTTGTTTATACTGTTGATCCCAGAAAATATTATATGTTATTCTACTTTCGCATTTGAATACATGGTAGATTATACTCAGCTTTTGTACTTGTACATGTTTGTGTGGACATAATTACTATATGTGTGTTTTTTTGTTGTAATTTTGTTGAAGCTTATATTTTAGAATAAATTTAAGAAATTGTCGGATATTCTATCTCTTAATGCTACGTATGAATTATATCATGTTGGTTGTTTGGTTCATTGTTTCGTTTTTTGTTTGTTTATTTTTTGTTTTGTTTTGTTTTTGTTTTGTTTTTTTTGGGTTGTTTTTTGTTTTTGTTTTTGTTTTGTTTTTTGTTTAGCAACATATCGACCTCCATGGCGAAATGTAAAAAAGTGAACAATTTTATAGTTTCAAATAAATATATTTTTGTCATCACACCTGTATTCCCATCCTTCTCTTGCTCCTTTCTAACGGGTTTGTCTTCCTCTTCACTCTCTTCTACTTAATCTTTTTACTCTTATGTAGCCCCCAGCACATCAGTGGCATTACCGCCTTGCTCGGGGTGATACGATAAAAAAAAAACGCAATTGTATGCCTTCAACTACAGAATGTTGTTCATGTTGCTTTAAAAATATATTGTTGGTAATTTTACTATAGTTAGGTATTGTTGTTATT
Organism: Ascarosepion bandense; assembly: GCA_037127315.1. Classification (NCBI taxonomy): domain Eukaryota; kingdom Metazoa; phylum Mollusca; class Cephalopoda; order Sepiida; family Sepiidae; genus Ascarosepion; species Ascarosepion bandense. The sequence continues at coordinate 4,944,756 of JBBBDQ010000856.1, read as the reverse complement.
ATTCCTATAAATGTATTGCTAGTATTTTTACTATCAAATCTTTTGTTATACTTTTAAAGTGTTTGTTTAGGGTTTCACTATTTTGTCCATAGCTACCACCCCAGATCAGGGTGGACCTGGGAACAATAACAATTAAGAAGTGGTTCTACTCTTCTCAAAACTACCCGATCACACACTTTGCTCCCAGAAGTAGTCTGTCATACCCAAGACTGACTATAGAGATTGGCTAAGAGACGAAAATGAGTTAACAACCATTATATTTACTTATTCAGTAGCTAAGAAAAATGCCTTTAATTTATATTTTTTCAACACTAGCATTGAATTTTGGGGCTCGATCGCTTTTCTTTGCTCTGCGGTAGTAAACAATTGTTTTTTGTTTTTGTTTTTGTTTTATTTTATTCTATTTTTTTTTTGTTTTTGTTTTTGTTTTTTAGAGATTTGCGTCTACGGTAAAGTGGAAAATAGAGAAATTCCCGTAATTAAAGCGATTCAGTAGATTTTAGAATTTTGGTGCTCTTTAGTTTTATCATTTCACCCTAAGCAAGGCAATAATGCCACTAAGACGCAAGGTGTTACTGAGTGTGAAAGAAAATAAAAAAAATGGTAGTCATGATAAAAGAACTGGACCCTTGGAGACAAAAAATTACGATTGGCGTTGCGTTTAAACATTAAAAGATTGTAGGTGGTGGGGGAGAAAGAAATCTAATTTTCACGGGTGAGAATTACAAGAGAAGAAACTATTAGAATATAACTTATGGTTACCTCTACCTACTTGCTAATCTAGTAATACACTTAAATTTATTCGGCCTAAGTAACAGGAGTTTGTTCCTATCCTAATGCTAAAAACATATCCTCCCCAAATTTATAAACAAATCCTACATTCTGGGATTTCTTCGTAATCAATTAAAATCGAAAATTCTGGGTCTCATCCACGACATTTTTGTTCTTTCTTTTCTTGTAGTCAGAAAGATATAATCATTTGATTGTGTCCCTTTTACGTGTGAACACAATTTTTAATTTGCGAACTTTTTGCCTTATTACTGTATATTTGATTATATATTGTTTGCTCGGTACTTTTTCTTGTTTTTCTTATTATTTATTGAGAATTTTGTCAGCTTGGCTTGTTGAGTATTTTGTCAATTACACTTAACCATAGCCAATTACTGCACTAGAGGGATGAAACCTTAGAACAATTTCATATAACGCATGTGTGATGCAATGGTAAACGCGAGGACAAAATATTTGAAGAGTTGAGGATTTGTTTCTATTAAAAAAAACTTAATAAAGATAAACCATTAAATGCATTATTAAACAATTCCAATAAATATTTTATTTTTATGAAAAAAGGGTTGAAAATAAATATTTTAGAAATGAAAACTGAGGTGTGTTAAGTTTTTTAAATATGCATTTAAAATGTCAACATTACTTTATTTCCATTTATTTATTTCTTTTAATTTCAAGCTGTGATCTAAATGCGAAGATAGTTTTCCATTTAATGGCACAAAGTGGTTTTATTTGTATAACTTTGTAATTTATGCATAAAAGCCATTAACAAAACTACTAATTATTCAAAAAGATTGGGAAAGATTAGACTGAAAAGAAATAATTAAATATAGTTTTTGATAAAATTATTTTTGAAAGTTAAATATGCAAAATTCTTATCTCATTTAAGCGAAAACCGCAAAGTTCGGCGAGATATAAGACACATGTTTGTAGATATAAATGATAAAACTCCATGTAGTAAAACTGCAAATAGTACAGTTTCACATAATCTATTTACACAGTCGGACAGAAAACCAGTTATATATGTTATGGATCACACACACACACACACACACACACACACACACACACACACACACACACACAGAGCAGTGATGCTATTTCTCTGGTCGAAAGATGTGTCCGTGGATGACATTCATCAGGGGTCTTTTAACACAGCACTGCAACAGTGCACTGCCGCATAAGTAGGGTGTACGAGTGAATGCAGAAATTTAAAACTGGACGGACAAGCGTGACACACTAAGAAGATTCAGCAAGCTCGACGAGAAGATTCAGCAAGCTCGACAGATGGTAATGGCGAACTGTCGAGTTATCATCGATCAGATAGCATGTTCTCTGCAGATTTGGATCACTGCACTTGTGCACACTAATAGCAGAACGGTCAGGTTTTTACAGTATCAGCAGCAAGAAAACGGACCCGATGACTCCCAAACTTTGATCCCGTGATCACAACAGTACCAACTATAAGTATACATGAGCAAAACGCGTATAATTATTTACTTACCCTCGTACGTGACAAACGGCATGAGTTGACACAAGATTAATGTAGATTGCATTGTAAACATGAATTGTCGTAAGTCGAGAATGTTGTAACCTGGAAACTTACTGTACATCCGATGTCCATCCTGCTGACATAAAAAAAATTTGATAGAATTCTTAATTATTTTAGTAGTAATAAAAATCATTTTGATTCATTTTATACGGCTTATCAATCTAAATAAAAATAAATTCAACAACAGATTAATTTCACTGATTAAATGATGTTTTCGTAAGATTTTTTTAAGCATTTAACCCCAGGTAAGGTAATAATACCACTAAGACGCAAAAGGCTCACTGGTTATGAGAAAATTTGGCAAAAACAAAAACACACTATTAAGGACAGAGAATTATAAATGAAAAGTTATAAAGAAGACAGCGGATAACAATTGATATGGCATTTAAACTGTTGAAGATCAAACTTGAATTGCAAGCAAGAAGCAGGAAGAGAGTTCTACAAGTGTGAAGTGCGAAAGGAAAAGTTGTTGGCATAGAACTTACGGTTATATCTCGTCATTTCGACTATGAAATAATGAGAAATTCCCGCCAGTTTAGTAGTGCACTTAAATTTATAAAGTCTACGTACAATTGAGGAAAGTTCATCAGAACAATTACCAGGAAAATATTTATAAAAAAAAAGTTCAGGAAATCTATTTTACGAGGGTGGGAAATGAACTGAAGCTAAAAAAAGAAACTGTTAGCATAGAATTACGGTTATATTTAGACATTTCAACTGTAAATTGATGATACCTTATTGCCAATCTAGTAATGCGTTTGATCTTATAAAGTCTAGGAAGAAAAGCCGAAAACATTACCATGAAAATATTTATAGAAAAGACACAGGAAAGATACGTTACGGCGGTGAGAAAGTGACTGAAGCCGAGATGTCAAATCAGGACCAATAACATTGCAAATTCTTTTTTGTATTTAATTTAGATTCTCTAAATACATAATATTTTTTTAAGTTAAATCTAATTAAAATGATTTAAAATTCAGTATATTTGAATAATTCATTGACGTTTTTATTAATAATAAATACAATCAATTTTTGTAAACATAATGAAAATAATAATAGTAATAATAAATAATTCAGCAAACTTATTTGTCAACATCTATAAATAATTCGTTAGAAATTCAGAAATTCATCAGATAAAACTAAATATAAGACAAAATGCAATAACACATCACCCAAACAATAAAAAGATGAGAGTCAAAATAAATCATATGACAGATGATGAGGTAAAAACTAAAATAAATGAGATATGAAAGAATCTTTCAGGAAATAAAACTGAAGAATCTACCTTCAACATAAACAGAAGTTATTCAGGTTATTCCACTGAAGATGAGTTAAACAAAATTCGGGTTGAGTTTCTTGAAAACAACAGCAGCGAAATCACCGAAGTGAAAAGCCATATTCAAGTACTCAGCAGAGTCACTAGCACATAAAAGTTACGCAGAAACCAGGTCTCAAAATTCATATGACAAAGTTCAATAAACATATTGTGCGAATATGCAAAGCTGCACTTGTGCTGTTTCTTATTTTATTTTCCACACACAATAAAAATTAATTCACACCACGTGTATCTCAAAAAAATACAATTGCGCTGGAATTCACCCCTTACCATACCCTGTGGGGTCAAAAACAAGGACGTAGTGGAAAGCACACTACGTAGTCAAAAATATGATTTTTTGACTAATCAGGGCTCGACATAAGAAACACATTTCTTAATCTCCCCGGAGCCTCACCATTCAGATATAAGGAAGGTAGAAAGTCTCAACAGACCAGAGGGAAAAGCGACTAGCTGACACCAAAAGGTCACACGGAGAGCTCGCAGTACACACACAGAGAGAATTCAGCAGTTCACACACCAGGCAGTATCACGTATCAGTGAACATTCTTTCACCCTCTCTTTCTCTCATCTCGCTTGCTACATATCGTCCTACCTTTCCCTCTCACATTCCCAGTCTCTTTCTTTCTCCCTTTTTTAGAGCTTTACGGACAATTTCATTTTTGCACAAAAAATAATTCTTTTATTTTTTTTTACGAAAATAAACAAAAGTTTATTTTACTTTATTTGTAGTACATTTTTCTTTTTATTATTTGTTTGAGGGACTTCTTAGCCCCTCTACACACTGCAAATACTTAGTATTTCTTCACTTGTTTAAATAATTGATACAACTTCTTTTATTCAATTAAACCGCCTGATTAATTTTTCGTATTATGTAAAGGCATCCAAAAGGCAGTTTACGATGATCACTGAAGAAAATAATAATACTGGGTCTGAAATTAAAGAATAAAATTATACAAGTTTTAATTTTTTTTAAATTCATTACGTTCTTAAAAATATGTTTAGAAACCAAAATTACATTTATTTTGTGTTTTCTTTAAATGTGAACACGCTGATACTTTTTTTTCTGATAACTTACGGCTGGATTTTCACAAGGCCGATATAAATCTTGTCTATACAAATGCGATGCATTAATAAACTACATTATGAATAGAAACATTTTTATATATGGCAGCTTAAAAATAAATAGCACAAAACACAAATAAAATATTTATTACAACATGTTTCAATAATTGTTATGTAAATTAATTGTAATCACTTCTGCTATAAACACGGCTTGTTAGCAATATATATAAAAATTGGCAACAAATTCATAAAGTAACAATGTGGGTTATTTTGTTCTACTGGTGTGACGTGGAGAAACACAAACAAGGTTTTACTTTACAGAAATTTATAAAATGTGATCAGATATGTTTTTTATTTATTTTTTTTAATCATTTCCACTAAAGTAAGGCGATAAATCTGCTAAGGCGCAGGAGGTTACTGAGATTGCATAAAATTTAGAAATTTTTCATAAATAGAAAGAACAAAAGAACGGATTTCAAGGAAGCAGGAGATGACGATTGAGATTGAATTTAAATTTTTGAAGTTCAAAGTTGACTGGTAAATGAGAAGCCGAAAAATAATTCCACAAGCGAGAAGTGCGAGAGAAGAAACTGTTAACATAAAACTTACGGCTACATCTAACCATTTCAAGATGTAAAATGATGAAACCTTGCCGTAAATATTAATACTGTGTTTACATAAATACCTTCTTTTTGTTTTGTTTTGTTTTGTTTTGGTTTGGTTTGGTTTTTTGTTTTTGTAATTGGTGCAATTGCACTATGCAGTCTATCACAGAATATGAGAAAACCAAAAATATCAAAAAAATTGCCTGGGAGAAAAAGAAACCGGAAGAGAGTTCCACAAGAAAAAAGTGAGAATAAAGAAACTGTTAACATAGAACTTGCGGTTACATATAACCATTTCAACCGTAAAACGATAAGAATTAGCTGATGATTTACTACTAGGCTTTTGGAATATATACCTGAATTATTAAAATATTGGTTTATACTTCTACATCCAGTGTAAAAGCAGATTATGTTGAACCTTTTACAGCCTTTTAAAGTCTTTAATTTAAAATAGTTGCTGTTTTGTTCCGTCATAGTGTGATCTATTCGTTTAGCAAAACTCACTTTCGTGTGAAAAAATTATCGTGATAGTGACATTGCATCTGTCGACTCCCTTTTGGTTGAAATTTTCATTGTTTATAGTTTCTGTTGCATAATGGAAGATTTTATTCTATCTGCATTTATTTTCTTTTAGCAAACTGAACGCGGAGAATAATATATCTCGTGTATCTACACAACAAAATAGAATGTAAAGAGAAAAAAAGGAAGGGCTTTAGATATCGAGAATTCATTTTTAGGACTCAAAATTCAAATGAGCTGAATTTATCTGTCCCTGTTGAGGATATATTCGACAAACGTGAATTATCGATATATACTAAACATTCTGATAACCAATAATAACCAATGTTGCTCTTGTATATAAATACTTGTCACAAAATAAAATTTCTATATTTGCTTTGCCACAAAATAAAATTTCTACATTCGTCAAAGGACGAATGACATCGTCTAAGATAAGTTTTCTTTTTGTCTATTCATATATATCTATTTTCTAGATGTATGACAAAGTGTTAAAACTTTTAGTGGGATGCCCTTCATCCTTAGGACTTTATCAGACTAGCTTTGTTAACGAAAGACTGACAAATTTAATTTTAGAAAAACATTTTTTCTTTTTTTAATGTGTTTTGCGTCTATAATCTAGCCAATTTCACTTCATTTCATTTTTTTGTTCGTTTCTATCATCTTTGTTATTAAGAATCCCACAGTGTTAAAAGAATATCTGCCAAGAATGCTAATATGTTTTAAAAATTTGAATGCAAATTTACTGTGAATGAATAAGCGATTAAAACATTTTCTAAACATTTTCGTCTTAGTGAATTATTTTCTCTTTTAATTAGAACAGCATATTTTATGTCAAAATTATGGTCAGTTTCGTTGTACAGAATTAATTATAAGGAGAGAAAAATTAATTCTTCAACAAACTACATTTTTCGACTGAACCATATTCTATTATTAACAGAAAATATTAATATTCTATATTATAAATCAAAAGTATGATTCTCTGTCATACACTACTTACGTGTGGCTACGCATGCGCTTGTGTAATGTATACGTGTATGTGTATGCGTGTGATATGCGTGAGTGACATGCATGTAACTGTGATATTTATTTCACACATAAGCACAAACATACGCACATACCTTGACTAAGTTTGAAATAAGATACTGGAATAATTCATTCTCCTCCCACTCAGTCTGAACAACCTCTATTCTGGGTTGTGCAACAGAAATATAAAGTTACAGAGAAAGAAGTTAATTCTAAAAATTAGGTAATTATAGTATTTTACTGGAATTATTTTTTAAATATTTTCTTATAAATGTTGCAAAAAATATTTTTCTGTCATAAAATTGAAACATACATGTGCACAAAAACAGTCAGACACAATTTTCATAAAGCTAAAGTAGACATCTGTGATGACGAGGACTAAGTTTCCCTGTCTATGAACAACCCCCGTTGCAGACGCCTGCTCAGACACATTTGTATTTATTCGACAGAGCCCATCCATGAGTTATACTACGAGCATGCTTAGTTACAGTTTCCGGGAGATATCGCGTTATCTACCGTGAACAACAGTCTGAACAAAGATGGGACGCTCAAACCCTTGGTCACAATGACTTGTGACATCACGCTAGCATCAACGGCCATCAACGGATCTAAAAGGGTCTCGTTTACCCAATTTAACTCACATAGCTTGGGTCAAAGGAAAAGATGTTAAGTTAACTAACCTGGCAAAGAAATTGAAAAAGTACCGCACGTTGGGTTCGCTTCCTCAAGAGCTCCTTCCTGACAAATCGACCAGGGTGAGAGTCGAACGTTCCAACCACTAAACAGCGTGAAAATTTCTCCCGTATTTAATTTTTTAATAAATGTTGTTTTAAGCTTGAAATTGTATCGTCTTGCGGTTAGCGAACGACAAGAACAGAAATAGTTATTAATAATAATTAAATATTATAAAACAAACTCAAATTAAATAACTAAATATAATTTAGAAACTACATTTAACCCAACATATTAAATATGGTCAACGTAACTTTTTCACGGATGGAATGGAATCAACGAACGAGGTTCAGTTTTTTCCAAGTTAATTAATATAACAATTTATTTACTCTTGTCGAAATCTGTTTCTTTTTTATTATCAGTCAGTTAAGTACCATACGTGATACACGCTTGGGCGATCAGGCCTCGAAAAAGCCATGACTGACTAGACAGAAGATTTTCCCGCAGTAGGTTGTCATTACTTTCTGCGGTAGACTGGTTACCAACCAATGCTATAGAACCCAATCTATTGTACTATTTAATCTATAGCTGGAGGGAGAATCGACGGATTAATATCTTTTTCCAAAGGTACATCCTTTTTTATTATAATTGAAAAAAAAGATAAATTTTAACCCGGTTTATACTTGAGACAAAATGCATATAGTGGTCCGGTTTATACTTAAAACAATAAATTATATTAAAAAAAGCAAAAGCCGACGCGAGACTCTGTGGGACAATTGCAAAAATTTTATTTTGTCACAAGCATTTATATATAAGGACATAAATGTTTTTTCTTTTCTTTTCGAAAGGAGACGCGAAGGATTAATACCTTTCCCAAGAATATTTGTGCATAAGTTAATACAACGAAATCAACTGGAATTTGAACTCGGGTCCACCGCTTTCTCGTACCGAGTCGCTATTCATTCCACCACAATGAAAATCAAAATAATAAAAGGATTGACGAATATCGTAGAAGTATCAGACGAACCGATCTTTTCTGCAATGAAAATTTATACTTAAATATTTTCCACCATTTTGAATTGGTGTGATTCGATTTAGAAACTTTGACACAATTATGTTTTTAATTATGACATATCTGAGTAAAAACCAACTCGCACACAGAAACGTACCTGTTTATGGCTTCTGTCGCAAATTGTTACGTGACTGGATCATCTCGTAAATCAATTTACAAGCAAAGTGAATTCGATTCGCACTGAGTGGCATACTGTTATGATTTTTTAATGGAAAAAAAAGTACATCCGCATAAATTAAAGATTCCGTACAATTAGTTCATCTATTCCGAAAGAGAAACGTGTTTAGAATAATTCCATGAAGGAAAGCAAAAAGAAAGGACTAAACATCAACTGCAAGAAGACAGTATTCTTGGTCGTTAGCAAATGAATGAGACCAACATATTAATTACGAATTGGAATACCAAAAACAAACAAGTAAAATAAAATCATATATCTGAGAAATGTTCGGACAGAAGACGGAAAGTGTGATACTGAAATCCGATAGGTCAATCGGATAGCCAAAGGTGCATTCCAAAAACTAAGCAAAGTATTAAGAAATAGAATTTTTTCATTAAAAACAAAATAAAAGAGTACTAAACTCTTACGTAATATCTGTCCTCCTACATAGCAGTGAATGATGGACAATCTCCTCAAAGATGAAGAACAGGCTCGAAGCAACAGAAATGTGATTCTACAAAAGGATGCTGAGGCTAACATGAACGGAACATGTGAGCAACCACAAGATTTTGGAGAGTATGTAAACGAAAAGGAAACTTATACTTAACATCAGGAAGAGACAGCTGAAGTTTCTGGGATACTTAATCAGGAGGGAGGGCTTGGAGAATCTGACACTCACGGGATGGATAGCGTGAAGGGGTGACAGGAGAAAGCAGCGAGCGATATAGTGGATTATGTTTTTGGAGAGATACCAAGAGGAAAAGTGTTCAGCGTGACAAGAGATAGGAGTAAGTAGTGGGGGGGGGGTAGATCGCAGCACATAAAGAAGAAGATAGGAAAGCGAGAATAAATAACTAAACATCAGCTGCAAGAAAACACGATGCTTGATTGTTAGCAAATAGAACAGCCCAACATGCTGATTACACGCAAATGACGAACTAGCGACACCAGAACCAAATAAATACAAAAAAATTAAATATATGTAAAATGTTTTAACAGGGGACGTAAAGGGCAGCGTTGAAAGCCGAAGGTGCATTAAAATAGCAAAATGTCTTCCAAAAGACAACAGCTGGCTGTTAAATCTTATCTTCCACCTGTTAGAAGTACTTGCAAAGTGAAATTTAACATCATTATCATCCGAATGAACTCGAGCTCTATAAACAATACTTTCAGACCTACACTGGTCATTCGAGTCGTGTCAAAGACGTAGGATAATATGCATATTTATTAATATATATATAATACAGCTCTGTTCATACATTGAGCACAGTGAATAATAATAATATAACTATGTACAATGTACACCCTCCTCATATGTATATTTATTAGTTTACGCCACTATATATATTGATAAAGGCACGCAAGAAAAGAAGAAGCTATGCAAGTACTGTATGATACTTTTGATGTACCAACACACAAGGAATTCGTTGAACGTACATAGACGATTACCAGAAAAAGGAAACTTAGAAAAAAATTGTAAAAATACAAAGTTCGGTACGTTGACGACTATCCAGAAAAAGAAGAGATGAATATTAATAAATAAAATAAAATATTTACTAATTAAAAGAAATCTCAAATTGGGGGATGTTTTGGAGTAAATAATCTACTTCTGTAACACACATGAGCTATGCTTTAAAAAATAACTGTAAAAGAAAAAACTCATTGTTGTAGTCAGTCAAGAGTATTTCTAACAGACGTCATGATGAGTAGTATAAGTAAGACTTAATACTGTAATCGCTAAACAGAAAGAGAGTTATAATAGATAGATAGATAGATAGATAGATAGATAGATAGATAGATAGAGAGAGAGAGAGAGAGAGAGAGAGAGAGAGGGAGATTCTTTAACAAATGTTGCTGGAAATATGCTTATTGACGATCCAGTTACACATGTTACGTCTCCCTCTGAAAACAGCAAACATCGAACTCTACAGAACACCAAACCTAATTATCTCCCCTTAATGAATCAAATTACCTGCACAATACAGCTGGAGTTAAAACACTGTTCGACACCAAACATCTCACCAGCGCTGCTTTGAATAAAAAAAATTTAACAGTCGCTCGCGCACACTAAACCGCATTTGCGAAAATACAAAAAAGCAAAAATGCCAGTGATGTCTATTTGTTCTTAATAGAATTATTCTGTAACTATGTGTCGCTTATCGATTTAATCCTTCTTTGTAATTGATTTCTACTGCTTTTGTTGTTGGTTTTGATTGCTTTCCTTCGCTATTAACTATGATTATCATGAGAGATAGACAGATGGAGGTTGCTTTTCTTTGTCTTCGCTTTTTCTTTAATATTTTATTTCTTGCAAAACATCGCTGACGTAAAATCAGTTTCTTTATTCTCATTACTGAACCATTTAAGAGAGAAATATCCTAGCATTAAGGCATTAAACAATAACTACACAAACACATGCACACACACACAAACATACACACACTCATATATATATGTGTGTGTGTGTGTGTGTGATATATATATATATATATATATATATATATATATATATATATATAAGTAAATTAACCTAGTGAGCCAACAAACCTACCAAGGTTTCACCTAAACGGATCTTCAGGGAAGGTTGGAAGATTACTCGTCTCGAGTTTTTTTCTTTGGGCTACGTACTGGCTCGGTCCAAATCGCTTTGGCTGATGTTCATATGCTTAGCTCTTTCTTTTTTTACAATCATTTTTTCCTTCCGGGGTGTTTTTCGAAACGAGTATAGTGATAAGTTTGCATTTATTTGTATATATATATATATATATATATATATATATTTGGGTAGCAAACTTTCATTTAAACATGTTTCGTTAAAAACGACCAACAGGGAAGATTTTATTAATTTTTTCCAGTTTTCTTACATGATTTCTTTTTAAGGAATGTAAAAATGTTCCATAATTTTCGACTTTCCAAGCGCTTTCAGCCTCTTCACAGGCCATTTTCAAGGATGTTATTTTTCCGGTGTTGTTATGTTCTCATGTTTGACTGTAATGTAATTTTTCGTTTTATTGTTTTTTGTTTTTTGAAAAGTGGAGTTCTTTAAAGCTGTCACGTGATGCGCACGGCGGGCATCATGTGAGCTTCTGTCTATTTTTTTTTTAAACTTTCAAAACTATTTTCACTGTTACATAGTGAAAGGTTGATGGTAGGAGAAAATTGTTTGATATATACTGCCACTCTAATAGCGAGATTCCTTCGATATTGTGATTTAAATAATATTTTTGTATTTTCAACCAAACTTTTTCTTAAGGGTGCTTGTGAGTTAGGGGTTAATATTGTTTTATTGCACTATTATTACTAGATAGGTGGCATGTAAGGTTTTATATATATGCATATGTGTGTATGTAGTAACATTTTGAATTCCAGTTCGAATTCCAGTTGAATTCGTTGTATTTACTTAGCACAAATATATTGTGAAATGTATTAATCCGTCTCTTTTCCTTCCAGCTATGGGATAAATAGCAAAACAGATTGTGTTCTATAGCAACCAGTCTACCGCGGAAAGTAATGACAGCCTATTAATAGAAAACTTTCTGCCCAGTCAGTCATGTCTCTTTCAAGACACGATCACCTAATCGTGTATCACGTATGGTACGTAACTGACTGACACACATACACAAATATATCAAATATATATGTGTGTGTGCGTGTGTGTGTGTGTGTGTGTGTGTGTGTAGTTACAGTTTTGTATATATATATATATATATATATATATATATATATATATATATACTGTATGTAAGAAAGACAAATGGAAAATTTAACTTAGGTGACACGCTTCGGTGTCTGAAGGAATTTTATCAAGGCAATTGCACGATTTTTATTTTGAAAGAAGAATTTATATACAAGAGAATAGATGTATGGTTTTTCATTTGTTTCAATATAAGAACATTCAGAAATAGAGGCAAGTTATGGAGGACGCACAGTGACACAATTCAATGTCTAATAAACAAAATTACTCAGTGTTTTCCATGGCTTTCCTAGGCATTTCGTCTAACCTGGTGAACATTTGTGAATGTTCTTAATTTTATTACTGAAAAATCAATCACATTTATCCTCTTGTAAATAACTATTTCTTAAGAAATAAACTCATTGCATTTGTTTTGATAACGTTCCACAATGGACTAAATGCGTCGTCTAAGATAAGTGTTCTTTTTGCCTTTATTAATATTGTCCCTTTATAGATATACTTTATCTGAAATTTTGATATGCATACACACAAGCACGCATCTCTCTTAAATTTTAAACACGCACATATGTGTTTATGTATGTGTGGATCTGTGTGAGTGTATCTGCATGGGTGTGTGCACATACATCAGATTAATTAAAATTAAAAAGACAACGCTGTATGTAAGAAAAAAGGTTCTATAATATATATATATATATATATATATATATATATATATATATATATATATATAATGTATATATATTAGGATTTTTTAGGCGTAATCCGAAACAGTTGATAACAGTGACAATTACTCTCCATGTTCGAGACTTCAATAATAATCCCAGATATGAAGACGATCTTCACGATGTAATCCATGATGTAATCCATGATGTAATCCATGATGATCCCTATATTACGTCAGTCGGCTGATGTTCTTATCAATATGACAAATAGAAATAGTAATGTCATGCTATGTTCTGACCGATATCAGTACCGAAAATATATGTGTCTCTATGCGCATGCGTGCATCGGTAAAGATGTGACGAAATAAAAAGAACCTGATGAAAACAAATTGAGTTATCGACTGAATATTAATAACCCGTGTGTGAAACAATTTGTTATCTTCTCAGGATACGAATTTGTCATTTTCATAATAATCTTTATACTTCATAGTTGCAATAACATAAACTTTAAAATTTATTCAAGTATACTTAAAAGCGTTGTATAATTTCCTCATATATTGTTTAAGATTAAGCTATTCGTTGGAATATTTATCTCGGCCTCCTCTCTCCGGTATGAAGCCATGACGTTGCCATAATTAATGATCGTTTTATTGGATAAATAAAAACGTGCCGGGTCGGAATAAATATTGGTGACTTTTTTTTATCTATTTTATTTAGATTTATTCAACCATATATGATATGTGCCAATTTGTTCAACTACTTTTCACAATTATTAAGGCAGCTTCATGATTCCCTCCTCACATATCTAGTTATTTTTCTTGACGATGAAGTGATCTATGTTGTCCATAAAGTATTAAAATCCTTTCATTAAGATACTTTTATAGGGATCACAATATGCTGATTTTAACTTTGCTCTGAATGCCTACAAAACATTTGCCATCCTCCCGCCATCATTTTTCTTAAAATTCTCACAAATAAAAACATTTATCTGGCTTTAAATAACCTACAACGATTTGATAAGCCGTAAAAACAAATTAATTAATCACTATATTATTTGCTGCCTTCCTTAATATGTGTTGTGAATATCAACTTCTCCAAAATCTATAAAAATAAATTTTCAAGAAAAGTTTTCTAAAGTCAAATAACCGTTATCACTCATTCTAACGCTGATTGGCATTTCCTTCCTAACTGTTGTAGAGTGGCTGACACCTCTGCAGCACTCTCAATTATGAAATGACTCATGGACTGAAATGGTCTGTTTAGTAAAGAATATTAGCATTCGAGGCGTAGTTTCCGAGTTTCATTCGAGTAATATTCGGACTGATTACCTCGGCGATTATTGCGATCTAGGCCCCTTCTCTCTGTGTTATAAGTTATGTCTTCTCTGTTATTGTAACTATTGTACTGTTCTATGTATATCCGTTTACCACCGGATATTGTGCTGAATGGTACCGCACCTCACTTTCTCTGTGTATCGTATCCACTTCGGCGATACAGCACCAATCTTTTGTTTAATGTAGTATGGAATAACTTGATTATGTCTTTATTTTCTCTTCGAGTTACATGTGTTATCCATATGTGGTACCCAATGAGGACCGAAATCATTTCGATCAAGCAATCTATTGTCGGTCATACCAGCTCGATAACCATTACCCAAACATGAGGCGCTCCCACCCACAAAAGACAAATGGAAATCAAAGAAAGTTAACTGACTTTTAAGAATGTCTCCTAGTAAAGAATATTCTGCTTTAACTGTTTTACCCAATCGGTTTTTGTTTGTCATTAGAAACAAAGAAAACAATGCTAAACTGCTTTGATGAGATTGTCCAGCATTTGCTGCCATATTGAAAGGCAGATATCACTTAACAATCCAGTACCCTTTTCTTTGATTCCAGCGATATTTTCCTGTCTTTCAATACTCTGCCTCGCTTTTAGAATACCTTGTCAATACGCCTTGGAATCTCAGTGTCGCACATTCCGTGCAAGAATACTTACAGCAAGATTAACACAGAAAGTAATTTCGGAACTCTTGATATGTTTTATTCCGCCCGACATATTATCTTAACCTTGCACCTTCCGATTATGCTCTTTCTCGATCGTTGTGTAACATTTTGATCGGAACAATTCTCTATAATTCAAACAAACTGTTCAAGAATTCCTAATTTCGGGTAAAATTTTGATCTTCAATGTTACATGTTATCTTCTGTCTTCTTAATTCCTGTGTTTCTCCTATTTTTTTTCTTTTACTTATATTCTCTCCCACTCACTTACCCTTTCAGTCGATAACTCAATTTGTTTTCATCAGATTTTTCCTTGCTTGAGGTAAGTCGATAGAAGAAATGGAAGAGAATTTACGTGCAATTTATATTCTGATGTGTTAACAGGAGATGATAATACCTTAAAATCAGTGAAGAGAGGAGGGACAGAAGGCTTACCCTTATCTAACACGCATCTAGGATGTTATGATCGCCAATGAACTGAAATGAGGAAGAACAAAACTCTATTTTTGAACGACTGGGACAACGTACACCGTGAATAAAAGAAAAATGTTGTTCTCCATAACAATGCAAGGATACTTTTCCTTCTTCTATGTGTCGTTTCTCTTCAGAACATAGGTAATCACGGCCTCCCACCTCTCCCTATCCATTGTAGCTCTTAACAACCTTTCTCTTGTTACCCCTCCCAAACACTACTCTACCATCCATTTGGTTAAGCCCATGATGTATGCCATGCGTTGCTTTCTCCTGTATCTCTTTCCCTCTATTCGCTCATGTGAGTATCATACTTTCTACAAATAGATGACTACAAATAAACTTTACATTTCTTCCTTTGATCTTTGATCTTCCCTATAAATATTTTCATGGTAATTGTTTTGATTAGTTATCGTCTTTGATACCCAGACTTTACGAATTTGAGTGCAGTACTAAATAGGATGTGCGTTGTGGTGCAGTGGATATCGACTCGGAACGACAAATCGGAAAGCCGAGTTCGAATTCCAGCTGAATTCCTCGCATTCACTTACGCACAAATACCCTTGCGATAGATATTCTCTCCAGTTATGGGTTAAATAATAGGACAAATTGGATTCTATAGCCTTGGCTGGCAACCAGTCTACGACAAAAAGTAATGGCAACCTACTGCAGGATAAACTTCTGTCCAGTCATTCATGTCTCTTATGAGACATGATCGCCCAAAGCGTGTATCACGTATGGCACTTAAGTGACTGACTAAATAGGCAGCTAGTTTTCATTAATTTAAGGTAGTAATTGCTTTTTTTTTTTTTTAATCATATCATCCCGAGCAAGGCGGTAACGCCACTGATGTGCAGGGGGCTACGTAAGAGTGAAAAGATTGGAAAAGAGAAAGCTGGAAACCACATCCTGAACAGGGAACAAGGGATGAGCCTCTACACCTGTACAATAGACGTGGGTGGAGTGTGAACCGGGCGATAGTTTAGTCTATCTACTCCAATTGAGAAAAAAAAATGAAAAAGGAAAAAAAGAAAAGTGAAAAGATTGGAAAAGAGAAAGCCGGAAACCACATCCTGAACAGGGAACAAGGGATGAGCCTCTACACCTGTACAATAGACGTGGGTGGAGTGTGAACCGGGCGATAGTTTAGTCTATCTACTCCAATTAAATGCTAGATGTAAAGTTTATTTGTAGTCATCTAATTCTATGCTAACCATTTTTCTATTGCCTTTCTCGCTTGTAGACCTCTTTTTCAGCTTCGTCATTTCCAGTCAATTCGAGTTCCTTTATTGACTTCTCTCCTTAATAATGTTTTTCCTTTTTCAAAATTTTCTCCCACTCATTAACCCTTTGAATATTAGTGGATTGATTGCCATGCTTGAAGGTGAGGCAATCGTAGGATTGGAAGAGAATTTACGAACAAAACATTCTGCTTTATCAACAGAACATAATCAATGTAGCTTCCTTGGACCTTTTCTATAAATACTTTTATAGTGATTGTTTTGATTAACTCTTTTCTATGCTATCTAGGCTATCTCAATTTAAGCGCAGGACTAGTTTATTGAGCCACATAACAAAACTCATCATCCGGATTCTGATGAAAAGAGCGCGCACCAGAATCATCCCAGAGATAAGGACAGGAAAAATGCGGATACGTTAAAGATACCGCAACGAGGAATGCGATATTCATGCTCAGAATACTATCTGAACGAGCAATACACATTCAGAAGGACCCTTATCTGTGCTTTGTGGACTACGCAAAGGTGTTTGACAATGTTCGACACAGGGACTTGATAGAGATGCTTGACAGCCTCGACATTTTCTGAAAAGATGTTAGGATAATCAATAGCCTATACTGGCAGCATACCGCTAGTGTACGGATAGGCGGTGAAATCAGCAAGTATAGAAAAATAGAAAGGGGCGTAAGAGAAGGGTGTGTTTTCTCGTCGGATATTTTCAACTTGTACAGCAAAGCAAAAATAAAAAGCCTTGCCAGGATTCGTCATTGGCGGCCATAATCTCAACAATATCCGATACGCGGATGTCACAGTGCTGATAGCAGACACGGAAAGGAAAATGCAGGACCTTCTACAGAAGTTAGTAAAAGAAAGTGAAAAGAAAGGGCTGAGCATAAATCTCAAGAAAACTGAATGCAATGTCATCAGCAAAAAGAGGAGACCAATATGCCAACTGCAAGTTGGAGAATCTAAAATAAAACAAGTAAAAAATTCAAATACTTAGGAAACGTTTTGACAGATGATGGAAAACGCGACACGGAATCCAAAGACGCATTGGCATGGACAAAGACGCATTTCAGAAGCTAACCAGAGAACTGAAAGACAGGAAAATCTCATCAGAAACAAAGAAAAGAGTGATAGATTGCTATGTGATATCTGTTTTTTGTATGGAAGTGTATGCTGAACGATCTCATCAAAGATGAAGGAGAGGCTTTAAACAGCAGAAATGAGGTTTTACAGAAGGATGTTGAGGATACCATGGACAGAGCACGTATGCAACGATGAGGTATTGGAAAGGATGCAAACGAGAAGAAAACTGATAATAAATATCAGGAAGGGATAAATGAGGTTCCTGAGACAGGTAATGAGGAAAGAGGGCTTGAAGAACTTGATACTCGCAGGTCGGATAAATGGAAGAAGAGGCAGAGGAAAGCATCGGGAAACGTATTTGTTGGGTCTGAGAAAATGGTTGACGAAGAGGGGGTTAGAAAGGATACCAAGAGAAAAATTACTGAGAGCGACAAGAGACAGAGCCAAGTGGAAGTCCATGATCGCCTACGTCCTGAAGGAACACGGCACATGAAGAAGAAGACTAAATTGGTGAATAGGTCTAACTATTTTGCAGTTGGAATGGCTAGATGCGACCGCATGTTTATGCTAAGAGTTTCTTCTCACGTA
This sequence comes from Ascarosepion bandense, assembly GCA_037127315.1. Lineage (NCBI taxonomy): Eukaryota > Metazoa > Mollusca > Cephalopoda > Sepiida > Sepiidae > Ascarosepion > Ascarosepion bandense. The sequence continues at coordinate 4,926,233 of JBBBDQ010000856.1, read as the reverse complement.
CTTCTCGCTCGTGGAACTATCTTCCGGTTTCTTGCTTGCCAGTAAATTTTGATCTTGAAACATTTAAATGCAATGTCAATCGTTATCTTCTGTCTTCCCAATACCTGATCATTTATTGTTTTTAATGGTTTCCTTTTCTTCTCATAGTCTTTCACGCCCAGTAACCCCTCGCGTCTTAGTGGCTTTATTAACTTGCTCGGGGTGAAATGATTAAAAAGAAAAGAAACTTTTTCATATCAAAACCTGCGGAATTTTGCTCAGAAGGCATCGAATGACTGTCTGATAAGAGGTAACAATAATGGTAAATATGTAATTGAATAAAATTTAATAGGACTTCTTTTTTTAAAAAAGAATATTGATCGATTCGTTTTTTACGGCTTGTCATTACTTTGGAGGTTATTTAAAGCCAGAAAATAATTTTAGACTTGATTGGAGGTCGGTTTGGTAATAAGAATTGATTAGAGGTCGGTTTGATGATAAGAATTGATTGGAGGTCGTTTTGGTAATAAGAATTGATTGGTGGTCGGTTTGTTAATAAGAATTGATTGGAGATCGGTTTGTTAATTAGAATTGATTGGAGATCGGTTTGTTAATTAGAATTGATTGGAGATCGGTTTGGTAATAAGAATTGATTGGAGGTCGGCTGGTAATAAGAATTGATTGGAGGTCAGTTTGGTAATAAGAATTGATTGGAGGTCTGTTTAATAATAAGAATTGATTGGAGGTCGGTTTGTTAATAAGAATTGATTGAAGGTCGGTTGGTAATAAGAATTGATTGGAGGTCGGTTGGTAATAATAATTGATTGGAGATCAGTTTGGTAATAAGAATTGATTGGAGGTCGGTTTGTTAATAAGAATTGATTGGAGGTCGGTTTAATAATAAGAATTGATTGGAGGTCAGTTGGTAATAAGAATTGATTGGAGGTCGGTTTGGTAATACAAATTTTACTAATTAAACCAGAGATGGGGAATGAAGCAGTGGATTCATACCTTTGCTAAAGTTATTTTTGCGTAAGCACAAATGAACTGAACTGGAATCGGAAATCGGCTCTCCGATTAACAAATCTGAGTCATTATCCATTACACCATCCGCACATCTAAGCTTACTGAATCCCATATTTCCAAGCTGTACTATCCAGACTCGACGGTGATCGTACGTGAACCGCTGTCTCAGTATAAATGTAGCCGCAAGCCCTTTTTAAAGAAAAGAATTGGAAACAAAATCAAAAATCATTTATGACTATACCTATATATTTTATGACACGACCTATGTAAATTATATTTGTCTAGGAGATAAAGTTGTATTTACACTATTTACATTATTTGAACTATTGTCCTCATCTTTATTGCCATGCTTACGATGTTTCGGCCGTTATACGCTCCAGCCTTCTTCAGGTGCGAGGTATTAACTACATGGCTACCCTAAGTGGCATCGCACAATGAATGAGAATGATATCCCCCAGTGATCGTAATAAAGGGTTCGGTTCAAAATTCCTAACACCTGAAGAAGGCTGGAGTGTACGATGGCCGAAACTTCGTAAACGCGATAAAAATATGAGGACAGTAGTCCGAATATTGTAAATAGTGGATATATTTACTATTCCTATTTTTTGAGATTGGCTGACACAAACATTTACAACATTTTGTGAAGAAATTTCGATGACTTTGCTCTACCTGGTAAATTTTGAATTCTATCATCAAAAACGAGACGGTGTTGAAAAGTTCTTGGCCCAACTCACCTACAAAATTCTGGCTTCTTTCTTCCTATCTCTCTTTTTTTTTTTTTTGCATATATCCATATTGCCGACAAACTATTACATTTACAATATATCTATCTAAGTTTCAAGTTATATTAGTCGATACTTCAATAAAACTCTGCGCAAAAATACATCGATTTAGTCGAATCGTGTTTGTGTGTTTTTCTTGTACGGTGTTTGGCCGAGTTTCTGTCTACGAAATATCTTGCCGCTTTCACCTTTCATGAAATTACATTTCATCGGTCGAAAGAAGACAACAATTTCGTCGCCAACTCGGTTGACATTTCCGAAGAGATATTATAACTGGGAATCCGACACACAGCACACAATCAAATTTGTGGGCGAGGACAGACTGATGGACAACATCAGATTACGACTAATTTATTTATGAATTAGATAGATAGATAGATAGATAGATAGATAGATAGATAGATAGATAGATAGATAGATAGAAGAAAACAAATCATAAAAAGAGAGAGGTGGGCAAAGAGAGAGCGAAAGAATTATGTCAAGGAATTTTTTCTTTTTCGTTATACGTAACCTCATTACTGGAGCAAATTAATTAAGAATTAAAACAAAGTAATCATCGTCTATCGTTAGTTTCTAGGTTAGTTCAATGTCGAACATTCTGAAGCCTCCTTAACACCATCGAGGCAGAGGAAAGGAAAACCCAAAATCCTTCTTGTAGGTTAATCAATAATTGATTAAGCACGAAAATTCACCATTGATTGTTTCAGTATTTTCACGTTTTCATGTGAGTAAAAAGGAAAACATTACATCTGAACTATCACTATGTTGAAATCAAAAGCGTTATTATTTTATTTCCAAAAAGCTATTCGTTAAAAATATATCTACCTTCACCTGAAAATTTTCGATATTTTTAAAAATCTAAAGGTAGAAGACCTACTACGAAAGGTAACTGAAGAAAGTGGAAAGAAAGGACGACAAATAAACTTAAAAAAAAAACTAAATGCATGGTCATCAGTAAAAGGAGGAACCCAAAATGCCAAATAAAGGCTAGGAATACTAAAATTAAGAGTTACAGAAATTTAAATACCTGGAAAGTGTTCTAACAAAAGACAGAAAGTGCGACAATGAGAACTGAAGGTGTATTGGCATGGCCAAGAATGCATTCCAGAAGCTGAGTAGAGTATTAAGAGACAGGAAAATTTCGCTGGAAACAAAGAAAAGAATACTGATTTGCTTTTGCGGTGTCTGTTCTCTAATATGACAATGAATGCAGGACAATTTCCTCAAAGATGAGGGAAAAAATTAAAGCTACCGAAATGTGGTTCTACAGAAGGGTGCTGAGGATACCATGGACCGAACATGTGAGCAACGACGAGGCTTTGGAGATGATGAATACGAAAAGGAAACTGATACTTAATATCAGGAAGAGATAACTGAAATTTCTGGGATACATAATGAGAAAGGACAGCTTGGAGAATCTTATACTCACAAGTCAGATTGAGGGGAAAGAGGAACAAGGAAAGCAACGCGTAACATACTTGATGAGCTTGAGCAAATGAATAGGAAAGCAGGGTTTGGATGAGGTAACAAGAGATAGCGTGTTAAGAGCTACTAGGGATAGGGAGATGTGGAAGGCTATGATCGCTTACGTCCTGAAGGAACATCGTACATGGAAGAAGAAGAAGAAGAAGAAGAAGAAGAGAAAGAAGAAGAAATGTCATTTAACATCATAATTTCAAAGATACATTTATCAAGTTGATTTGCGCCTACAGTGCGGTTTCGTCAAAGACACTGGAACAAGGAACGCCATATTTATGATTAGGATGCTCTCTGAAAGGGCAATACAAATGAAGAAGGACTTATACCTGTGCTTTATTGATTATAAGAAGGCGTTTGACAAAATACGTCATAAAGAATTGATGAAGATGCTCGGCAGCTTTGACATATTTGGGAAAACTTAAGAGTAATCAAGAATCTTTGCTGGCAGTAAACCGCTTGTATACGGATAGGTAACGAATTCAGCAGATATACAAAGATAGAAAGGGGCGTAAGACAGGTATGTGTCGTTTCACCGGATCTGTTCAACCTGTACAGCGAGAATATTTTGAGGACTCTAGAAGTTAGGCCTGGATTTGTCATCAGAGGCCACAATTTAAACAACCTAAAGTACGCAGATGATACAGTGCTGATAGCAGACACAGAAAGGAAACTACAAGACCTCATACAGAAGTTAGCTGAAGAGAGTCATAAGAAAGAACTACAAATAAACTGCAAGAAAACCGAATGCATATTCATCAGTAAAAATGGCAGCCCAAAATGCCAAATACAGGTCGTGGATACCAGAATCAAGCAGGTACAAAAATTTAAATACCTAGGAAGCGTTATAACAGAAGACGAAAAGTGCCACACAGAGATCCGAAGGCGAATTGGCATGGCGAAGGAAGCATTCCAGAAGTTGAGTAAGGTATTAAAAAACAGGACAATTTCGCTAGAGACTAGGAAGAGAGTACTGGATTGCTAAGTGATGTCCGTCCTTCAATATGGCAGTGAATGCTGGACAATACCATCAAAGATGAAGGAAAAACTTGAGGCAACTGAAATGTGGTTCTACAGAAGGATGCTGCCAATATCATGGATTGAGCATGTGAGCAATGATGAGGTCCTAGAAATGATGGAAATAAAAATAAAATTAATGCTGAGCATCAGGAAGAGACAGCTGAAGTTTCTCGGACATGCAATGAGGAAGGAGGGCTTGGAGAACTTGATACTAACAGGCAAGATACAGGGAAAAGAGACAGGGGAAAGCAACGAATAATATATTTGAAGAACCTAATCAAGTGGATGATGGAACGAGGGTTGCATGGTGTAACAGGAGAAGGCTTGCTAAAAGCCACCAGGGATAGGGAGACGTGGAAAGCCATGATCGCCTACGTCCTGAATGGACATGGCACATAGAAGAAGAAGTGACTATAACGACCAATTCGGGAATCTCCGATTCCAAGTGGTTAACTTCTTGCTCTTTCTTTGTCTCATCCAACACCACAAAGTACCCTTCTACCTAGGATTGACTCTTGGTCCTTGCATTGGGTGAACATTAGTGAAAACAAAAGAAAATATAAATGATTCAGTCTTTAATATTAACTAAAATCAAAATAAATTTTAGTCGTGTAACGTGACGTCTTTCTAAGATTTAAAGCTCAGAAGATAATATTTGGCGTTATTCCCATGTATGAAACATTAACATTATCCATGCTTCTTGTGTTATCAATTCAAGCCTAGAAAAAGCAATAATGGATCATGGTAATATTTAGTTATTTAGATACACTATTTTCAAATTTACTAGTTGAATTATTCACATATGATCCACTAGCAGTATAGCCCGGCGTTGCTCGGGTGTATTGAAAGCTTTAAAACTAATCCATGGTCCTGGAGCTCAGATTCTTTGGACGTTGGCACAAAAGACTAAAAATCAATAGTTGTTTCCAGTTAAAGCGAAACCGTAGACTAAAAGAAAAATGAATGGATGTAAGTCAAATTTTGATTTCCTGGTATCGATATCAAATCAGTTTTTATCGTCGTAAACTGAATTTTGAAGGCTAAATAAGTCCTCTGAGTAAATGGTATCATGGCTGAGACTAAGAACTACAATTATACCTACTTAGAGCCAAACCCGAAGCAAAATCTAAAATAAAAGGGCTGAAAAAATACAGATATACAGGCAGATAAACAGACACACACACAAACATCTTGCCTTTTATATATATATTATCGATTCTCTGCACTATTGTAAGAATTGCAAACTTGAAACTTCTGAATATCGTTTCTTATGTCTTTGTCTATGAGTGTATGAAATTGGATTAAAATCGGACCATTCCTTCTATAACCCGATTTTTTCGATTATCGATTTTCAATATTTATCGGGGGTACATCGACACAAAACCTAGCTAAGAACACTCACAGACGCTTATAGTACAACTGTGTAAATTTTCAAGAAAATCGGTTCAGCCGTTTCGGAGTCTATAGGTAACGGACACACACACAAACACACACAGACACACACACACAGACAAAGTTCCATTTAGATTATTATATACCTATATCCGGTTGTACGTTATGGTGCAGTGGATATTGGCTCAGAAGAAGAATTAGGAGAGCCTAGTTTTCATTCCAGTTGCATTCACTTACGTGCAACTATCTTTGAGAAAGGTTAATCCGTCTCTACTCACTCTAGCCAGGGGTTAAATAGCAGGACAGATAGTGTTCGTTTGACAACCAGTCTAAGCATGTATCATGTATGAACCTCTTTACCTCTTTCTCCCACTAGGAAGTAGATGCGACACAAAGTTAAAGTTTAATGTGGGGAGCCGGACGCGTACGAGCGGGCAAGGCACAAACATTGGCTAGTCCCCACAACCGCCGGTCGCGCTGGCCCGGGTGGCAAGCACCTGGTTCACCCCTCTGATGAAATCGGGTGGCGCGGACTCGGGATACTATTCCCCGAGACTGGGAATCTCACAGTATTATTTTTCTCAACTGCATGCCTGTCCTCGGACAGAGATAAAACTGGGCCGTACTCTGTCTTCAAAGACAGAGATGCAACTGAGAGATGATTTGGTGTCCCCACTTATCACAAAAAGTGGCAGGTAAGTATAATGTATCATGTATGAGACTGAACTGACTGACTGAATGCAAATTAAAAACCTGTCATTAGTGTCATTCCTTTCTTAATAAAATCAACAATGTTCTGCAGCAATTTCATGTTAACATTAATTTGAAATTTTCTTGTTAAAAACTTGAAGAATTTCAACTCATTCAGCATTATGGATAAAAAAATAGTAAATTTTATATAGTTTTTATTTTCGAGACTTAAAATGAAAAAACTTCAAGGGTTCAGGCGGGGAAAGGCAAAAATGACATCAACATCTTCGAAGATTAGTTGTGCTTAGTTTGATTTAAATGTAGAAAAAACATGTTGATAAGATAGCTATGGTCACAAAGCACAGCCCGATACCCCCAAACAGGTTCCTTTGGTGGGGTGTAGGTGATCACTGGTTTCCATAATTTCCTATCCTTTGTAGCTCTATACACGAGGTCTAGACAAATGTGAAGGTCTATATTACTCAAAGAAAATTAGACTCGAGCTGCAAGTGTAAAATTTTAGAGTAACCATACTTTTCTCCATGACTTGTTTCTTCAGGCCGTGGATGATTGATGGCTCTCCACAATTTTCTGTTCTTTGTAGCGCTTAGTAAATTTTGTTGTTTCTCAGTCTCTCCTAATCACTGATCTGCCAAACATTTACACAAGTTCGTTAGGTAAGTCATGCACTATTTTCCTCTGTTCTGTCCGTGTCAAATTTTCCGAGCCCTCTTTTCTCATTATACATCTCAGAAATTTCAACTGCATTTTTTTTTGCTTTCATTTTTCTCTAAAACTTTGTCATTGTTCACATGTTCAGTCCATCGTATTCTCAGTATCTTCCTGTAGATCCTTTCTGCTGCATCAAGTCTGTTAACTATCTCAGATGTGATTGTCCAGTATTTACTGTTATATATGAGTACCGATACTTCATAACAGTTAAGTACTCTTCTTTTATTTCAAATGAGATTTTTCTGTTTCTTAATACTTTACTTATCTTTTGAAAAGCACCTTTCACTAATCCAATACGCCTCCAGATTTCGGTGTTGCCCTTCCTAGATATTTAAATTGTTGTACTTGCTTGATTTTGTTATGTCCCATTTGTAATTTATATATTAGGTTCTTCTTTTTGCAGAAAACTATACATTCTATCATATTTCCGACGGACGTAGCTCCTTGATGCCCTCCATACGCGAATTTACTTGAGCTACTAGACTGGCAACAAGGCCCCGGTCTTTTACTGTGAAAACAATGTGTTACCATAACTTCTACTCAATTAGCTTCTTTTCTCGCATTTTCCGCCTGTGGAACCTCTTTCCATATTCTTGTTTCCCTGATTGCTACAATCTCCAAGAGTATAGATACAACTTCAACTGTCATCTCTTATCTCCTTGATTCTCATCTTTCCTCTCACTTTACACTTTGCTCTCACGTAGCTCTCTTTACACCAATGTAGCCGTCCTTCTCTTACCCATTCTCCGATACCTACTGTGACATGTTCTCTTCCCTCTCCTTATTATGTAACCCCCCCCCCCCCCGTGGCAGTTCTGTATTGCTTGGGGTGAGACGATTATAAAGAAAAAAATTGATAGGAGAGTTTTGTAATTAACACGCCTCCAATTAAAGCAGATAACTATAACTTCAAGTCGTAAAACGACGACCACTACCACTGTGACAGAGATGCAAAAATGCCAAATCCTGCTATCGGTCAACGCGCACATATACAAACCATAAACTAAAGCAGAAATATATCAGATTGTAAAACGGCGTCCACGATCACTTTAACGAAGATGCGTAAAAGCCAAATCCTACTATCAACGCACACATATATAAACCATAAACACACACACACACATACATGCAGAAGCAAAATTACAGGCACACACACACACACACACTACAATTAACGACAGCAGTAGCAGCGAAGGATGACCATTCGTTGAAAGGCACGTTCCACGAGCGGACGTGAAAACAAGCTCTCTCTTACCATTCTGAAAATGAGATTTTGATCTCGAAGTATTAATGAATAATGAATAGGTAATACCCAACACCTTCTTTACTAAACGCATTGTGATAACCTTCAAGACCTACCCATAAAAAAATGATGTTCAGTATTTTTTTTTCGCTTTCTTTCTTTACCATCTGTAGGCGTTCTTGCCTTTTTCTTTCTGTATGTAGTTGTCTAGTAAATATAATTGGCCCGTATAAGCTTTCATGAACCTTTAAGTGATAACGTTTTATTAGATTTGTTCATTGGTAAATGAGCCATGATGCTTTATTTACCAATTGTGAAATTCACATGTAACTTTAGATGAATTTGTGCTATGAGATATAATTCATATGCAACGTCGACATTTCAACGTTATAAACGAAATTCAGTATGTGCGTATATTCCATGAAAATAAAAATAATATCAGCGTAAATTCTATAAATATAAAAATAATATCAATATAGATTATATGAAAATGAAAATAATATCAGCGTAGATAACATGAAAATAAAAATAAATATTTAAAGAATGTCTTAATCTTATTATGAACACTGAATTTAAGGAAAATTTAAGGAAAATGAAAACAAAAAGGACACTTTTGTTTAGGATTAGAAAGGCAGTTGAGATTTCTTCGACACCCAATAAGGAAAAACGGCTTGTAGAGTTTGACACTCACAGGACGCACTGAAGAAAAGAGAGTCAGAGCAAAAACAGGTAACCTACCTAACAAACTGTAAATAGATGCCCACGTGAACAGGGAGGGAAAGAGAGTAAAGATCAAACATTGCTTATTAATAAAACATAAATAAAGAAGTGATAAAGAGCCATGAAATAACAACATAAAAGAGACAAAAAAATCAACGAAGGGATGTTACGGTTATTATTGAAAAAAAAAACAACGAACTGAGTTTTAAATCCATTCAATCCTGCGGCATTCACTTTCACATTAATCTCTTTTTTTTTTTTTTTTTTTTTTTTCACCTTTCCTGAAGATATGAGTTTTATATGAAAGTTGACTGGGAAACCAGACATTAATTGGCCGGTAATATAAAAGAAAAATTATGAATTCAAAACCATAAAGACAACGGGAAACTGCTCCACTATATTTTCCTAGAAGTTATGGAAATACGCAGATGATAAAATGAAACGTGTGGAGTGCAATGATCGTTTGTGTCTTGACAGTTCTTTTAAAATCAATACATTAAGAATCTTTACCTGTAAACGGTCATATTATATGAAATCGCAGTGTAAGAAAACCACGTCATTCTGTTCAATGTTCAGCTGTTATCAATAATTTTCGTTTTCGTCTATACATTTTATTCTTCAAAAAGTAAAATACAATTACTTGTTATTCAATTATATATTGCCCATTATTTGCAATAACTTGTTTCCACTTATCAAGCAACTCTTTAATGCCAGGCTTATGGCTGTCAGTCAATCATTTAAGCGATTCTCGTTTGGGCGATGATTTTCCTCAGTAGGTTATCATTACTTTCTGCGATAGAGTGGTTGGCAACCAAGGCTATAGAACCCAATCTGCCCTTTTATTTTACTCATAACTGGATGGAGGAGAGACGGATTAATACCATTCCCAAGGGTCTTTGTGCGTAAATGAATGCAAGGTCTTCAGCTGTAATTCGAACTCAGCTCCCTGATTTCTCGTTCTGGGTCGATATTCACTGCTCCACAACGCACGTTACGATCACCAAAGTTAAGCAACATCGTTAGGTTCATACCCAGCCGGTTGGAACTACCAGGTGCCGTAAGCATGGAAGCCATTGTAATGGATAATGATACGAAATAGTTAATCGGAGAGCAGAGTTCCAATTCCCGTTGCGCTCGTTATATTCACTTACGCACAAATATACATGGAAAACGTATGAATCTACCACTTCTTTCCTCATCTATGAGTTAATTATTATTGTGGAGTAAATAAGACACCTCTGGTAACACAAATAAAGAAGGCAAGACGCCTTAAATAAAGAAATCAAAGTGAGTTCAGCGACAGTGTTTTGAGAGAGTTCTGCTAGAGTTCTGATTAGAGTACCGTTGGTATCAGTCGAGACATTATAACAGTAGCGAGTTAAAACAGTGGCGACGAGGAATCGAAACTTATACGGAGTAGGAAAGTGAAAGGTCTACGGAAAAGTGTTGTTCGCACTTATGGGCTCGGAATTCACACATTAAATAATCAAGGTCAACGGGGAAATTTTGCTCGGAAATCCGTACGGGAAAATCGGCCTTATGCAAGACAGGCTTAAGTAAAAACCCACTTCCTCTTGAACTCAAACTTGTTAGACTCTCTGCCTTCGAGTGGGAAAGACCCCAGACGTGATTATGCTGAAGGGGAGAGTCACGTCTGGGGAAAAATAGACAAGACATGGTTCCACTTCTGCTAGGTATGGGGTGATTTTTTGTGTCACATCCCGAGGGCTAAGGTAAATATCCACGGTTCCACTCAAACTCTAAGCTGCCAAACAATTTCTCTGTCTTCTACGGACAGAGACTCAGCTGAAAAGACTAGACCGGCTTAGTGTCCGATCCCTCGTACGCAGGGGCCGGGCAAATTCTGACACTTGGTCCGATTGGCCGCGCTCAGGTTTCCCAAGAAAGCCTAAAATTATCTCACATCCCGTCTCGGTGAGAGGACTCTAGGTAAATACCTAGAGTTTCACTCCAACACGAAGCTGTCAAACAAGCTCTGTTTTCAGGAAGAGATCTACTCAGTTCAGACTCCGTCTATGGACAGAGACTCAGTTGAGAATAAAAGACAGATTTAGTGGTCAGGTTCGGCGTATTTAGGAACTTATACGTGCGGAACTCTGAGTAGTTCCGCACGAACTCAGTGTCATCAAGCTCTCTGTCTTCGGGCAGAGAATGACTCAGTCGGGATCGGTTGGTGGACTGAGCCTTGGCTGAGAAGGAAAGATAGGTTCCTTGTCCTCAAGCAGATTATGACTCAATCGTGGCTCTGTCTATGGACGGAGACCCGGTATGGAAAATTAGACAATGTAAAATGCCCGATCCCGCGGTTTCGGGGACTGGAAAAAACTTGACCCTTGTCCCAACTATACGCACTCGATTTCCCCACGCTAAACCAGCTCTTGTGTCACATTCAGTTGAAAGACTTTTAGTAAATGTAGTGTTCCGAGAGAGTCCTGATAGAGTGTTCGTTAGTGTACCGTTGGAGTGAGTTGAGAATATTTCAACCTTTAGTAGCGAGTTATGACAATTCTTCTTCTATGTGCCTTGTCCCTTCAGGACGTAGGCGATCATGGCTTTCCACGTTTCCACTGTCCCTGGTGGCTCTGAGCACGCCTTCTCCTGTTACACCGTGCAATCCTCGTTCTGTCATCCACCTGATTAGGTCCTTCAAATATGTTATCCGTTGCTTTCCCCTGTCTTCTTTTCTCTCTCTCTGGCCTGTGAGCATCAGATTATACAAGCCCTCCTTTCTCATTGCGTGTCCTAGGAACTTCAGCTGTCTCTTCCTGATGCTCATTATTAATTTCTATTTTGTTTCCATCATTTCCAAGACCTCATCATTGCTCACATGCTCGATCCATGATATTCGCAGCATCCTTCTGTAGAACTACATTTCAGTTTTTCTTTCATCTTTGATGGTATTGTCCAGCATTCACTGCCATATTGAAGGACAGACATCACGTAGCAATCCAGTACTCTCTTCTTAGTTTCTAGCGAAATTGTTCTGTTTCTTAATACCTTACTCAACTTCTGGAATGCTTCCTTCGCCATACCAATTCGCCTTCGGATCTCTGTGTGGCACTTTCCGTCTTCTGTTATAACGCTTCCTAGGTATTTAAATTTTTGTACCTGCCTGATTCTGGTATCTCCGACCTGTATTTGGCATTTTGAGCTGTCCTTTATACTGATGACTATGCATTCATTTTTCGTGCAGTTTATTTCTAGTCCTTTTTTGTTACTTTCTTCTGCTACCTTTTGTAAGAGGTCTTGTAGTTTCCTTTCTGTGTCTGATATCAGCACTGTATCATCTGCGTACTTTAGGTTGTTTAAATTGTGGCCTCCGATTACGAATCCAGGCATAACTTCTAGGGTCCTCAAAATATTCTCGCTGTACAAGTTGAACAGATACGGGGAAATGACACATCCCTGTCTTACGCCCCTTTCTATCTTCGTATATCTACTCAATTCATTACCTATCCGTATGCAAGCGGTTTGCTACCAGTAAATATTCTTTAATACTCTCAAGTCTTTTCCAAATATGTCCAGGCTGCCGAGCATCTCCATCAGTTCTTTGTGACGTATTTTGTCAAGCACCTTCGCATAATCATTAAAGCACAGGTATAAGACCTTCTTCATTTGTATTGCCCTTTCAGAGAGCATCCTAATCATAAATATGGCATTCCTTGTTCCCGTGTCTTTAACGAAATCACACTGTTCTTATCCTATCTCTGGTCTGATTCTGCTTCTCGCTCTATTCATCAGGATTCGGACGATCAGTTTTGTTATATGGCTCATGAAACTGATGGTTCTGTGGAGTTCGCACTCGTTTGACCCTGGCTTCTTAGGTAGTGCTATGAAGATAGACTTGCTGAGATCATCTGGCTTAACCCCACTGATATATAGGTCATTAGTAAAACTAATAATCTACTAATTTACATATATGAACCTACAGACCAACTCTTTAACCCTTATATTTCCCGCTCTTCTTTTTTGCGACGAACCCTATTTCATTTGTATTTTTAGTTTTCTAATACTTAAATACTTTCTATGCTAATTACTTTAATACTTTCCCTGCATTTTGTTATATATGTATGTGTGTGTATGCATGATGCATAATGTATGTGTGTATATTTGTATATATGTGTGTTTATATGTATAAATATGTGTTTGTATGATTGTGTATATATATATATATATATATATATATATATATATATATATATATAAATTTATAAAAAATAAAGTTTTATTGAGATCTAGCTTAAAATTTAAAATGTAGCCTTTATTTTTATATATCCCAAACATTTCTAAACATTTTTCCCTTTATTATTTGGTAAATTTTTAACAATCTAATAATTAAATAATATATAATATATCGGTTCCTTTCTCTTCCTTCCCCTTTATTTATTTTCCCCCTTCTTTTCACCATCGAAGTCGTCGTTAGTCATTACCGTTGTTACTAAGAAAATATTTTATATTTTATATCTAATTTCACCGTTAACTTTCCCACTGTCTACCCTTTTTGTCTTTTCTTTCCACTTCTATCCCTGTGACACGGTTTTATTTTTAACTTTTTAACGTTTGATTTTTATAGACGTATTGTAAAGTCTTCTAATATCAATTCATGAATCTCTGGATCTGCTTTTCCCCCTTTCTTACGTCTTGCTGACAAATTCAAATAACTTTTTTTTTAATCCAACCCTTTTTAAAACTTCCTGTGTATGGATATGTTTTTGAATTACTTTTTATATTTGCCTCTGTAAATAGATAATACTATGTACATCGAGCTCTCCACCTTGATCAATTTTAATATAAATAAAATTAATATTAATAGAATCGGGTTATATTTTGGATAATTTTCACGATTTACAGAAAATTGACAGTAATTTTTAGCAACACATTTTTGCGGTTATTTTTGTTGCCACAACTCACACCCCTGAAGATGATCTCGGAAGGAGATTGAAAGTACATGGGAACATCGAAAAATTAATAATGACATCATCTCTCACTGTTACAGCTCATTTCTGAAATCTTTCAATTATAATACGCGAAAGATTATCCCTGATTATGAACGGATTTTATTAAAAATAAGCAGACAAAATGTTTGCAATTTATTTAATCTGACATGTCTAAAAGAAAATTTGCTGTCTAAATACACACACACACACACACACACGCACACACACACACACACACACACACACACACACATATATATATATATATATATATATATATATATATATATATATATATATTGTGGGTATGTGACGTGTTTGTTTGTATCCAGTATGGTTGCATCTCTCAAAACAGAGCTCAATTTAATCTCATTTGAACCGACACGGAAACCTACCAAAATTTACCCATCACATACTTGTTGATAACATAAATATCATAGCAACATTTTCATGCAAAAAGGGTTAAAAATAATGGTACTATTATTAATAGATACGAAACACTCAATAATATCAACTACGAACACGCTAACAACGTGCTTACGGTGTTCGAAACATAAAACATACACACTATTCTACAAACATACATAACATTACGTACATTCTGCTACACATAAAATAAAATTTATCATCGATAATTGCTAAAAGTATAGCCGAAAGCACTCGATAAACAAAACATTTTTTATAAAATTTGTGTCGTCAAAAGTTACAAAAAAAGCATAAGACCACGTGAAAAATTGCATAAAAAACTTGCTTGTAATACCTTGCTTGTTATTTTTAATGAAAACCTTCATATAATACCTTGCTTGTTATTTTTAATGAAACCTTCATATATATATATATATATATATATATATATATATATATAGTGCAGTGTGGGTATTTGGTATGTTTGTTCGTATCCAGTATCGTATATATTATTCAGAAGCCAATAACAGTGTTGGCTTGCCGTTCTCAATGTGTATAAATCAATGGCTACCGTATTATCAATGATGATTTATTCAATCATTTATTTTGATTTGCTGATTTTGATGTAATAGAAAGAATTGGAATAGAAGCAATATTTCTAAATGGCCTATTCAAAATTTGATTGGTTGCTTTTTATTTATTATTCTATCTGTTTTATTCAATGATTTCGCACATCAATATGTAAGCGTGACTGACGTTTCCATGCCTGCAGCTTTGTTTTTATGCCATTTTTATTTATTTCATTATAGAATCATTTTCGCGGTTACAAATATATCGGCTGTATTTCGTTTAGCACGGAGAAGAAACAGTGTCACGGCAAATGTCAGTCAGCACAAATCACTGGTGAAGTCGCAATTAACATGACCTCGTCACTAAAACAAAAGAGGAAAAATAATGACTATTTTTGCGACAGAGACAACTAGACAAAAAGTGTCGGTTTTCGTATAGTATATATAACAAGTTATATTTATTAATGATTTCAGTCAGTTAAGTGCCATAAGTGATACACGCTTGGGCAATCATGTCTCGAAAGCAACATGACTGACTGGACAGAAGATTTTCCCGCAGTAGGTTGCCATTCCTTTCTGTGGTAGACTGGTTGCCAAACAAGGCTATAGAACCCAATCTGTTCTGTTATTTAATCCATAGTTGGAGGGGGAAGAGACAGATTAATACCTTTCCCGATGGAATTTGCGCGTAAGTGAATGCAACGAATTCAATTGGAATTCGAACTTGGCTCTCTGATTTCTCATTCTGAGCCAATATCCATTACACTACAACGCACATCCCGCATGACTGATTTACTGTTTTAAAAATTGTTTTCATATTTACTTACATTAAAACGATACTAACATAGTAAGAATCTGTTGCTGGCTTCCAAGTATAATTGTCTGCTAGGGTCGCTAGCTAATTCTTTTTGAAGACTCTTGGTCAGACACATTCTTTCTGATTCCAAACCCGCAGAACCAACTTTCGGTTATGTTGAGCGGTTCTTAGTACAGGTTCTGGCAGAAAGGGAATAATATGGTGTTAGCAATCGCTGTACGCTGAAGCTCTCAGTCACGTCGACTAGCAGAAACATGGCTCTTCACAACGGTACCTTACTC
This sequence comes from Ascarosepion bandense, assembly GCA_037127315.1. Taxonomy (NCBI): domain Eukaryota; kingdom Metazoa; phylum Mollusca; class Cephalopoda; order Sepiida; family Sepiidae; genus Ascarosepion; species Ascarosepion bandense. Next base: position 4,910,143 of record JBBBDQ010000856.1, on the reverse strand, counting down.
TTGGGTTGTCTAATCAGTAATCACATTTTTGAAACAATCACCTTAATGTGTTTTGAACCCATAGTCGAAATTTTAACTTTCTAACTACTCAACCAAGTGTCTAAAACAGACTACAGTATGTAGCACATAAATGAGTCATTGTTAAAATATGGGTTTGACGATCCTGATGATATTAAATATCTGATAGATATAGACAGATTGAGATAGATACATAGATAGATTGATAAATATATACATTCATACGAACAGACTGTGATAGAACGATAGTTGACATTCTAAGCGCCATTTGGATTGGGCATAAAACTGAAAGTACGAGGTACCCAGTGAGGATCAAACTCACTACACAATTGCAATAGTTTCTGGAGTAACAAGCTTGCTAACAATTACACCACATCGAGGTGCCCCAATGATTTTCTAAGCGTAGCTTGGATGTGATACAAGGCTCAATGTAAGGGGTATCCAGTGAGGATCGAACTCACTCAGTTGACATAGGTTCTCGCAAGAAAAGCTTACCAACCATTACACCACGTTGAGGTGCCCAGATAGATAGATAGATAGATAGATAGATAGATAGATAGATAGATAGATAGATAACAATAAATTGACATAGATAGATAGATAGATAGATAGATAGATAGATAGATAGATAGATAGATAGATGATTTCACTATTTACATTATTCAGACTGTTGTTCTCATCTTTGTTGCCATATTTGCAGCGTTTCGGCTGTTGTAAGTTCCGACCTTCTTCAGATGATTGGAATTTCGAACTGAACTCTTTATTTCGTTCACCGAAAATAGATTGTTCTAGCCGTGCCTCTTCTTCGTCTCATTATCAGTTATCTCTTTTTAACTCAACTCTATAAAATTTGTTCTGGTGTAGCCAGGTATTGAACTTTTTGAGTCAAGTCACTGAATTCAACACAATTATCAACTGGACCGTGTGTCCTTGAGAATATCAGTGTATGAACTTTGGGGGCTTATGAACCTAACGTCTCAGTAAGAAATAAATTAAAAGCTAGATAACAATAAACAAATGATCTCAACCCGCAGAAAAATACACTGGCAGCGTGAGAAACAAATACGAAGAACAAATGGGGAATGGAAATTCGAAATGGGACGCACCACTAAAAGAAGCGCTATTGACATCAGCAAACAACAATTTCCCAGAGGAAATCATACGCAGAAGAAAAAACGAGTGGATGACTGAAGAGATTCTTGACAGGATGCAAAGGAGACAGAAAACTATGCCAAGACATGGAATTGAATACAAGAAACTACACAAGGAAATAAGTACCAAGTGCAGACAGGCTAGAGAAGAATAGCTCAACAACAAATGAGCCGAAGTAGAGAGATTGAGCGAGACAAATAAAGGAGAAATGCCTAAAGAAATAAAGGAACTGACAGGAAAAGAACCTGCTCTTCAACAGGATCTATAAAACCCAAGGATGGAACGATCATATTAGAGAAAGAGGAAATACTTCAGCGATAGGAAGAATATATAAAAGATCTCTTCCACGATAAGAGAGCAACTGATAGTAAACAAAGATGTTAACGGACCAGAAATACTAAAATCCGAAGTCAAATCTGCAATGGCCAAACTGAACAAAGCAGCTGGACCAGACGTCATTGTAATAGAGATGTTGAAAGACTTAGAAGATTTGAGCATAGAAAAAATGACGGAAATAATAAATGAAATCTACAACAGTGGTGTTATACCAGATGACCTAAGTAGATCAATTTTCAGAAGCCAGGTGCAATCGAATGCGGACTCGACCAAACAATCAGTTTGATGAGACACATAACGAAACCCATTGTCCGAATACTGATGAATAGAGCTCGAAGCAGAATCAGATCGGAAATAGGACAGGAACTGTGCGGTTTTGTCAAGGACACTAGAACAAAGAATACGATATTTATGCTTAGGATACTATCAGAAAGCGCGATAAAAATGTAACGTGAAGTTTACCTGTGTTTTGTAGACTATGTCAAGGCGTTCAACACAGTACGCCACAAGGAATTGATAGAAATGCTCAGCAACGTCTACATATTTGACAAAGACATCAGAGTAATCAAGAAACTCTAATGAAAGCAAACTGCCTGCATACGGACAGGAGACGAATTCAGTAGATATACAAAGATAGAAAGGGGTAGTAAGACAAGGATGAGTCTTTTCACAGGATCTATTCAATTTGTACAGTGAAACTATTCTGAGGACCCTAGAAGTTATGCCAGGATTCATCATTGGTGGTTAAAATCTGAATAACATAAGATACGCAGATGATACAGTGCTGATAGATGATACGGAAAGAAAACTACAAAACCTGCTAAAAAAGGTAAATGAAAAATGTCAAAAGAAAGGACTACACATAAACTACAAGAAAATCGAATGTATAGTCATCAGCAAATGGAGGAGCCCAAAATGCCAACTACCGGTTGGGGATACTAAAATTATGCAAATACAAAACGTTAAGTACTTGGGAAGTATTCTAACGGAAAGGGCGACACTGAAAGTTCTAGAATGAGATCAGAAGACGAATTTAATGGCCAACGTCGCCTTCCAGAAGCTGAGCAGAATATTAAAAGACAGAAAAATTTTGCTAGAAACAAAGAAGTGAGTACTGGATTGCTATGTGATATCTGTTTTTGAATATGGCAGTAAATGCTTTACCATATCATCAAAGACGAAGGAAAAACCTGAAGCAAGTGAAATGTGGTTCTACAGAAGCATGCTGCGGATATCATGGATCGAGCATGTGAGCAATGATGAGGTGATGGAAAGGATAGAAACGAAAAGGAAATTAATATTGAGCATCAGGAAAAGACAGCTAAAATTCCTGAGACATGTGCTGATGAATGAAGACTTAAAAAATCTGATACTCACAGGTCATATAGAGGGAAAGAGAGACAGAAGAAAGCAATGGATAACATACTTGACGGGCCTGAGTAGGTGGATGGTAGAGCGCGGTTTGGGTGGAGTAACAGGAGAAAGTGTATTAAGAGCTACCAGGCATAGAGAGACGTGGAAGGTCATGATCGTCTACTTCCTGAAGGAACATGACACAAAGAAGAAGGAAGAAAGAAATAGACAGGGAAAGAAAAATAGAATTATGAAAAAAAGAATTATTGTAAACCTTAAAAGAGTGAACTGGCGAACGAAGGAAAATAAAAGAATAAAAAACATGAGAGAGAAAATGGCGCAGAAAAAAAATGATGATATATGATGAACATTTAAAAGAAGATGATTAAACTGAAGAAAATAATGAATAAAAGACTGACTATAGCCAAAATATTAAAAAGAAATAGAAGTAAAAATAATGAACGAACAAAAGATATAAGGAAAAAAAACAGTCAAATAAATAAGTAAACGAAATGCAAAAGTGGTTCAGACTAAAAGGATGTAATGGCCAGAATGAAATATAGAGGCGGTTGTATACACTGGATTAAAAACCGAAAATAATCCAAATGATTTTCAGATACCTTGTATTCAAGATCAATATGATATTTAGTTATTTATCGTTTGAAAAGAAAATCAGGCTTAGAAAATTTTCCCAGACAAAATCATGAAGTTGAATAAGGCCAACAATATTCTGATCAGTACCACTCGTCAACATCATCCAGTATTGAACAGGCTTGACTCACTAAAAGCATTGAAGTCGAAAATTGTCTCCCGCTACTTTGATCCAGATTGAAAAGAATCGTTATTGAATCATACAAAATCTAAACGTATTTAAACAAGATCATGGGCTCGCCGATCAAACGACGAATCAATGACGTTTTACCGGGGATATTATGTTTATGGGCTAAAGCGTTTAATATCAGGGAAAGAACGTACGTAAACATAAAAGTGGACATTGACGTCAACACCTCGTTCATGCTAAACGCAGTAGTCAGGCCATTTAGTTGTGATATTTCGCTCATAGCCAATTCAGTTAAGTGCCATACGTGATACACGCTTGTGCGATCATGTCTCGAAAGAGACATAACTGACTGGGAAGAAGATTATCCCGCAGTAGGTTGCCATTGCTCTCTGCGGTAGACTGGTTGCCGACCAAGGCTATAGAACCCAATCTGTCCTGTTATTTAACCCATAACTGGAAGGAATAGACGGATTAATACCTTTCCCAAGGGTATTTGCGCGTAAATGAATGCAATGAATTCAGCTGGAATTCGAACTCGGCTCCCCGATTTCTCGTTCCGAGTCGATATCCAATGCACTACAACGGGATTTGCATAAAGCTGACTGTCGCTTCTCAATGTTCACTTTTATATTTCTCCATGTACACTTTTATATTATCTATATATATATATATTTAGTATATCGAGGCAGCAAGTAATTTTCTAAACATATACTGTTAAATATAAGAGACAATGAATGTCTATTATGTTTAATCATGAGCCGTTCTAAACGTCGTATTTTTGCTTTAATTTCAGTTGAAAATAAAGACAAAAATTCTCCAACATTTGGATAATTATTTATTGGTTTTCTTCTAAGCTTTCGGCTCACATGAGCCATCTTCAGAGAGGTTGTTTAAACTGAAATATTATAAAATCCACCATCACCGACGATTTTATTTTGTGTTGACATAAAACTCCGCTTGGCAACGGCAATAGTTACCAAAAATAATAAACGCAGTTCTTAAGTTTGCGATGCGGTTTTATGACGTCACACCGCGGGATAGCGCAAAATGACAACAAAACCATGTAGTCAAATGCAATGTAATATGTTATTTCCTGTTTTAAAGTTGATTTTATTGAGTGTTGGTTGTTTCAATTTGATGTACATGGCCTCCAATATCTGCAGGTTCCTCTTACAGTGTGTATGAGTAAGGATCATCGTATTGTTGACCAAAATCTGTCTGATATTACCTACATGTTTATGTTTTTCAGAGAAATGTTGTTTAATAGTACTCTGATCAGAAAGATGACGTGTAAGTCTACGGGAGAGCGTGGTTGTAGTCAAACCAATATATGTACTAGGTTTTTTATGAGTATCAGAGATTCAATCTATGAATGGGCATGTAAATTGGTACACTACATTGTTTTTTTAACAATATATATATATATATATATATATATATATATATATATATAATGAATTATTTTTACCGATACTCGTATTTAAGTAGATATTCTGTTTTTAATTAAACAGTGTTTTTATATTTATATCTGATTATTTACGATAAATTTTTATTACAAAAATGTGTGCTATCCAGAAGGATTCGAACCTGCGACCCCTATTACATAGGGGAAGCATACCATTTGATCTGGTACCGTCTTGACCACTCGACCATGTATAGCCTCTTGAGCAGACGAGGTTTTTATCATGCTTATATAACACAATTTTCGATTTACCGTAAACAAGCATATCTGCTCTGAAATGTATCGTAATGTCAACAAATGTAAACATGTTACGGAAATTAACGAATTTTTTAACGAAATTTGGTTATAAGCAACCGACAATTTGTAATGAATTATTTTGAACATTATTTTTACCGATACTCGTATTTAAGTAGATATTCTGTTTTTTAATTAAACAGTATTTTTATATTTATATCTACCGGCCTGATTATTTACGTAAATAATCAATAATATCGGTCTATCCAATTTTTATCAACTTTTTTCAAATATCTGAATTAGTTGTTTTATAAACTCGCTAAACTTACCAAAGTTTATATTTATTTATAGTTTTATTTCCCACCCGAGTACTTTCTAATATTACTACATAAATCTGTACTAAGCAGAATATTTGAAAACGGATGTAGCAACGTTCAAAAGTACTCGAAAAAATCAGATATAAATAAATATGAACTTTCGTAACTTTCTCGATTATATAAAACAATTATTCGGAAACTTAAAAGTTAATAAAAAAAACTTGATAGACAGAACATTCCGATTTTATTCGACCAAATATGCATGTGTGTGTGTGTGTGTGTGTGTGTGTGTGTGTGTGTGTGTGTGTGTGTGTGTGTGTGTGTGTGATATAAAAATTAAATAAGACTGTAATCGACACTGGATGACCCAGCCTTTATTGAAATGATGTTAACTCCACTAACTCAATCTAAATCTAAATGCACATTTCAGCGAATTGGATTTTCTCAAAATTTCTGGCATTAACAAAAAAAGAATTGTAAAATATTCGTATATAAAAATTATTTGTATAGAAACATAGATAATGGTGTTTGAAAAATATTTTTCAGTTACTCAAATGTAGATAGCGTTTTCAACATCTGATGCACCTGCATCTTACGCTAATGCAACTGCATGAATGATTGAATTTATGTCTTAAAAGCTTTTCTTGCAAGAAAATTAGCAAAGATATTTCCTTTAATGCAAATAAGCCGCTTAAGAAATCTCCGAAAAATGATGCTCCAGTTTTACTTCTTTAGAAGTATTATTTATTTACCAATTACATTTGGTCTAATTTTTTTAACGAAAACAAATCCACTGGGATCGAAATTGTAATCTAAATTGCATCATTTCAAAATTTAAAATAAAGAAAGTTTTATGTGATACCTTATGAGTTCTCTTCGGTTAACTATGGTGTAGATTTATGAACATAGGTCAAAAAGAACTATTTGAACTACTAGGTAAGATTTATATGTTCTGGAACGATATTAGAATGATCTAGAACTTATACTGGGAGGAAACACACTAAATACGGACAGAAAATTAATTCAGTTAATATACAAAGTAGAAAGCTTGTGTCTTCTCACATTCAACCTATATAGTGCGTAGAGTGAAATTATTTAAAAATGTGTTTGTGGGGCAGTTTTCTAAAAGAGAAACGAGGAGAAAAGCACAGTTTTGTATTAATGATATAGAATCCAGCATTTTTTTATAATCATTCCATCTCCAAGCAAGGCAGCACTGCCACTGCTGTGCAGGGTTTACATGAGAGGAGAGCGAAAAAAGAACAAGATACAGGGGTTATTGAAAAAAGGATAGAAGAAAGCTGGAAATCAAGGAGATAAAGGATAGCAAATGACGTCGCATTTAAACTCTTGAAGATTGTAGCTATCAGGAAGGAAGTTATACAGGCGGGAAGTGCGAAGAAAAAACTGATAGAGTAGAAGTGGCAGTTACATTTGACTGTTTTGACTGTAAAAGGGTGGGACCAAGTTGCCAATCAAGTTGCCCGAGTAAATTCGTGTAGACGAGATCCCAGGGAGATAAACCACGAAAATAAAAAAAAACAAGATAGGTCCAAGCAGCACAGTTACACGTGAAAAAAGAAACATGAAATATTTGTACAGCATGGTGGTTGGTCAAGGAGCTAACATTCATCCTGATAACTGATCTTCATACAGTACGACTGAAGTCCCGGAAACGCTACAAAAGGCTCAACAATTTTTAGAAAAAGTAAGGGTAGCTTGATATAGTTAGGAAATGTATTGGAATAAGCCAGAAGTTATACTATGAGAAAAATAATACAGATAGAAAATGAATTCAATAAATTAAAAAAATGGGAATTATTCAACCTTTACAGTGAAGCAATTCTGAGAGATTTGGAAGCCCTACCAGGATTCATTATTGGCGACCACAATCTTAGCAACGTAAGATATGCAGATGTCACAGTGTTGATAGCAGGCACAGAAAGAAAACTACAGGAACTCTTATAGAAGGCAATCAAGGAAAACAGGAAGAAAGAAATAAGCTTCAATTCCAAGAACGTGTTGTTGTCAGAAAAAGGAAGAGCTGAACATGCTCAACATGCAAATTACAAATTACAGATATCAAAATCTAGCGTGTACAATAATGTAAGTATCTGGGTAGTGTTTTAACAGAGGAAGGAAAGTTGATACCGAAATCCGAAGGAGTATTGGGATAGCAAAAAATGCTTTCCAAAAGCTAAGAAATGTATCAAGAATAAGAGAATTGAATGAATTTATTAATAAGCATAATCCATTGTAATTTTCATCGAACTTAATCTATGGATTAAACATGTTACCGGATTTATTTAACCTGTTAATCAAAATTATCCTAAAAGAAAAGCAATAAGAACAGGGATTTAATAACTTCATAAGATGACACTGTGTTTATTATTAACCTAGGTAAGGAAGTCGAAGAAAGCGTGAAGAAAAGGATAACCATTAATGGTAAGAAAACAAAATGCATTATCAGCAGCAAAAGAGACAAATCAAGAGAGATCTATTTGGGACGTTAAAAATCCAACCGGGAAAGAAATGTGACTATGTATAGTGTAGTAATAATCGATGGAAAAGGTGACAGAAAAATCGTAGGAATAGCGAAAGATGCTTTTCTAAAACTAAACAATCAATTAAGAAATAATAAAATAACGTTATAAACAATTTAGACGAGAGTAATAAACTCCTATGTAGAATCTTATATCATATACACAATGGATCTTGAATACCATAGATTAATATTTCAAAAAACATTTTCAAACAGTGCCCTTTTAAGCACAAATATTTTTACCAATGCACTCACCAATGACAAATTAATTTTCGAATATTATAGTGAAGTCATATTTTATAGCAAGATAACACTTGCAAAAAATAAATTTAATGTTGTTTTCATTTCTATCATAAATATCAATAATTAAAATGTACAAAAAATATTTCATGGATTTGAGCAATATTTTCACTGCAATTGGTCATTTTAATATTACTGGCTAAGGCTCTTAATCTAAGTTCATCTTTGTCTTTTCAATGTGATAATTTACTTTAGTGCTTACTGACTAAAGCTATAACTGTAGGTTTATTTTATAGCCATTTCAATCTTTTCTATGCGATAGTTGATATGGGGCTTCCTAACCAAGGCTTTTACACGAGGTTTATTTTATAGCTATTTTGATTTTTCGATGTGATGGCTGAATGTGTTGCTTACTGGTTAAGGCTCTTTATCTAAGTTTATTTGATAGCTATCTCAGTATTTTCAATGTGATTGTTAACTTTTGAGCTTATTGGCTCTTACTATATCTTTTTAATGCGATGGTTGACTTTGGTGCTTACTGACTAAGGCTCTTCCTCTAGGTTCACTTAATAGCTATATAAATCTTTTCAATGTGATGCTTGATTTTGGGGCCGACTAGGTAAGGCTTTTCAAAGGGTTTATTTGTCCCAATGTTTTCAGTGTGATGTTTGAATTCGGTGCTTACGTGATAAGGCTCTTACTCCAGGTGGGATAGCTTATTTGAATATTTTCAATATGATAGTTGATTTGGAGGTAACAATTTAAAGCTCTACCTCTAGGTTCATTTGATAGCTTTTCTCAGTCTTTTCAATGGGATGGTTGACTTTAGGGCTTACTGTCTATGGTTCTTACTATAGGTTTTATGCTGCTTCGAAGTAAGCGTAGATCACCTCGTTCTGTAATTAGCAGATGGTTCCTTTATTTAATAAAAAGCTGTGTAACTGCGTTGAAATCAAATTCAGCCATGTAGAAAGTTGGAAAAACGATGAAGAAAAGTTTGACAACTTTCCACAGGAAAATTCCGTTTATAGCCAAGATTGAATAATTTTCAAAATTTTAGGAAAAAATATATAAATGGTCAAAACCGAGTGTGTTCATCTCCTCGAAAGTAAATAAAACTTCCATTTTCCCTTTTCAACATAAAAGAGCCTACAAGAGGGCGATGGTGGCCAAGTTGGAAAAACACTGCCATAGACGAAGAAGAATCTTGAATAGAAAGGGTATCGGTTTCTGCTGACGGATGCAAAGTATTTGATTTTGAGGTCTTCCATACATTCGGCCTTGTGCCACATCTAAGCCGCGCTTAGAAAATCACCATTCATATAACGTATCAAACCTTATCTCTCTTGTTAACAGCTATTATTATTCACACTAAAAGGGTTCATGACAATTTTTACGTTGCTACGAGCAACACGATAAAAACTGTTATTGATTTTAATGAATTAAGCCAGAAATCCGACAAATCATCTTTAAACATTTTCATATTTTTTTACACGGCTTATAGTGGTGATTTTCTAAGCGTATCATTGATGAAGCACAAGACCGAAAGTACGGGCCACCCAGTGAGAATCGAAATCATTATTAAGTCGTAACTGATCTAATAAGACAAGCTTGCTAAGCATTACACCACGTTGACGTTCCTTTCTGTGAAATATAGTGTAAATAAAGATAAACTACTCGATTATATAATTCCATGACACAATTAGTAGGATTGATTAAACAAATAATTTAAAAAATTCATTTCTTCTAATCGTTGGCGGAAATTGTTGCCGAGTATTCGGTCGCTCATCGTCACTTCCTTCTGTGTGAAATGAGTCCTATTTTGGATCTAAAGAGATGTCCACAGTTACCGTATGTTGGGTAAGAAAGAGGGTTCTGGGGCTGGAGAGTTCTGGCTTTTCTTTGAGCTCTCTATTTTCTTTCTGGTGCTTTTTAATGATGACATGATTTCGAGCTATGTAGGAGATTAGATATTACATAGCAGTTCAGCACTCTTTTCTTTGTTTTTAGACGTGAGAAGAAGAAAGGTTTTAGGCATGAAAGCTTTGACTGCGAATTGTTTGAGGTGGTCCAATGGTCTGCACGCCATGTCACACACATTTTAGCTGACACTATCCACCGCAGAGCTTGAGGTTTCATGAAAATAGTTTGCATCGGGTTGTCGACTTGTTCTCGTGCGTAGTACGTCGCCTAGATCTTATTCGTTCTAATAATTACATATATACATATATAATGAATAAATATTTTCCAAGAAATACAGGCTTACAGGTAAATCACGTCGAAACATCGGTACTAGTACGATGACCAAATTAAGCAACGTCGTGCCTGGTCAGTACATCAACGGGTGAGCGCTTGGAAATGCTAATTCCTGTAAGTTTGAATATGCGGATGATGTAATGGATAATAGCTCAGAATTGAGATCCGAGTTCCAATTCCCGTTGGGTTCGTTATATTCACTTACACAAAAATATCCTTTTGAGATATTGTTCTTTTTTTGCGATTTCGAACGTTCAAGTTTGCCCTATGGACACTAGAATTCTTTGGATACATCCGCAATATGAAAAAGTGTAAGTATTCACTTACTTTTAGCTTCAAAGACTGGGATTTTGATAAATGCTAACGTCCTGGGTATGACGATAAATTACATCCAGCAGCAAGGCCACTGATCGGGAAGTTTTGAGGAGCAAGAACCTATCTCTTAATTCCTGTTGTTCCAAGGTCCACCGTTACCCGGATGTTAGCACCTGTTAGAGTCCAAACTATGGTCAAAAGATAAACCTCTAGATTCGAATCAAAACACTTAAAAATTTTTAAAATGCAGTTTTTTAGTAAAATTAACCGCAATACCTTTTCATAGTAAAAAAATTAACATACATCTTCAGGAAAAAAATACATTTTTCTAAATAAACAAACATATAATCAGTAATACATGTCTGTAAAAGAAATTACTAATGCTTACAAGAAATTAAATTTCGTTGTTAAATGATCCTTAAGAAGTGGACAGGCCGCTAAACAAACAAAGATAAACGTTAAGTTATAAATATGAAATCACCACTAAATCATAGCAGAATCCTTTCTTCCCTACCGACGATGAAGCTGTCATCAAAATATCTAACGATGTCACAAAAAAGGATTCACTCATGTCCATCTTAACAAGTTAAAGCGCTAAACGACGAAAATTAATTAATATTCCCCCATTTAAAAAAAAAATCGTTTTGTCTTCATTCTGTCCACAGCAAGGATCTGGTGGGGGGAGACTAATACCTACTTTCATGTGATGTTTCTTTGGTAAATTCTTACTGTTCTATTTCTGGCTAACTTACTCGTTTTACTTTCGACACTTTGGCGCTGAAGCTGTTAAAGAATTGACAATCTGGTCTAACCTTTTCCAATGAGATGAAGTGAAGCGATTATATTGAATCAATTGCTTGGTCTGCTTCTAGGAATGTTAGTTTACTGTGTCGTGTAAGACATTTTTTTTCGTTTTTTTTTTCTGTTTTCTTTTCTTTTTTTCTTTTTTTTTGTCAGAATATATCTCCCACAATGTGCGTTGTGGTGGAGTGGATACTGACTCCGAAGGAAAATTCAGAGAGCCGAATTTGAATTTCAGTTGAATTCGTTGCATTCACTTACGCTCAAATACCCTTAGCAAAAGTATTACTCTATCTCTTCTGCCCCCAGTTATTGGTTAAATAGCAGGATAGATTGGGTTTCTATGGTCTTGATTGGCAACCAGTCTACCGCAGAAAGAAATGACAACCTTTTGAGGGAAAAATATTCTACCTAGTCAGTCATGGATCGAAAGAGACATGATCACTCAAGCTGTATTACATATGACATTTAACTAACTGACAAATCACACATTTATAAATCTACCATTCGCCTGACCGTTTAATATTGTTGCCATATCTAGCCTAGTCATGAGGCTATATATCTGGAAATTCCGGACAAAATAGAAAGCAGCTTCTGTAATGTTATTGGTCCTAACCTGGCATCTCAATTTCAGATCATTTCCCAATGCTTTGATCTGGCTTTTCTCTGCCTTTTCGATAAATATTTCTATGATAGAATTCTCCTCCTTGGTACCTCGAACGCCTGAATTTAAGCCTTCTACTAGATTGGCTAATAGATCTCATCGTTTTATTACTAAAACATCTAAATGCAACAGTAAGTTCTATTCTAATATTTTCTTTTCTTTCAACACTTTTCCGGTTTTTTGTTTCCCTACCTCCCACAACTTTCAAAAATTTAAATTCAACGTTAATCGCCATCTTCTGTTTTCTGGTAACTTATTATTATTTGTCCTCGCTAAAACCTTCTCATTCTTTTTCATTCCCAGTAACCTCCTTGCGTCTTAGTGACATTATCACCTTACCTAGGGTGAAACGTTAAAAGAAATAATTCAGAGGGATACAATTCACAACTCCATTTCTCTGAACTTGGTAGTCGCGTCTTTCTTCCTTTCAACCCAATTGGTCTTCGTTCAGTCACAAGGGAAAAAGTAAAAAGAAATGCGTGTGTTGATTTTCAAAGTCGACAGACTCTATCCGATTGTTGGGTTGATGCTATATAATCCTCTCAACATGTATCGATGTTCTAGACACAGCTAAGTTTGATAAATATTGCAATTAAGCTACTGGTTTCTCGTCACTGCTTTTTAAAATCTTGTTTTATTTGTGCGGGGTGGTGACGAATGAGTTGACGAATCATGTCAGCAAGTACCGAGGCAGGGATAGAAGCAGCGCATTTTTTTCTGGTTACCACTCAAAGAGATCACACTAACCCATCGGCAATGTTACCCGTTTTGTCAACCTTCAAACATCAAGATTACTCTTTTATCTTGCAGGCCGGTCTGATGTGAAGTTGTGTTCAGCTTTGGCGCAAGCGGCCCCGAGAAAAGATGAGGGTGAAGCTAGTGGTAAGGTTTAAGCCTTGGCCTGTTTGGGAGGAAGAGGAAAGAAATGGCGTTGGGTTGGGGTTTCTTAATCAATGTCGAATTGTGAAATTGGTTTTGCGAAAAGGTCCACTGCAGTGTGTGCGCAATTGCGATTGGGAGCTGTGCCCCGCATAAGATGAGGTCTTAGCAAACAATGGCATAAGCGGCGGACACAAAATGGAATAGCAGATCGATATATCGATCGTCAAGAGTGTCGGTCGGCGATAGAGAATAGCTATTATGGACAGATGTGTGGGAAGCATTTGCAAACACATATCATGTGATAGAGCAGCAGACTGAGGGCAAGAGGGCCTGATTTTTCATTTCCAAATACATGAAAAATCTCAGACCTGTCGCTAAACCGGAGCTGGGAATGTCAGCATCCCCTCCTAAAAATCCTTTACCCCCACCCATGAACTGAATTGCCTCGATGGGTGACTGCTTGGGAATACCAGGTAAGCCTAGATGTGAGGGCAGTGTAATGGATAAGGGCTTCGAATGAGAACTCAGAAAGACGAGTTCAAATTCCAGTCAGGTTTATTACATTTACTTACGTGTAAATACCTTGAGAAAGTAATGTATCTATCTCTTCTCCCTCGGGTACAGATTAAATAGTAGAGATTGTATATAAAAGCAATTATTCTCCCCCAAAAGTATTAAAACAATTCATTCACAATAAAAATTAAAGAATAATTAATTTTACAATGCAAAAATGTTAGGGATTTTAATAACCAACAAAAAGTTGATTAGCCGTAAAAAAAATCAGTCAATTAATCTAGGCTATCAGATAAGAGAGAAGCATTAGCAGGCATAGATCATGTGATAGAATAGCAGAATTAGATGGGTGACTATTTAAAAATACCAGAAAACGATGTGACACAGGTTTGGCAATTCTATTCTCTAGTAATTGAGTGGTTCTTCCTATGGAGTAAGCCTCGCTCTGACATTTCAAGTGATAAATTACGGAGATCTTATGAAAGAGAGGAGGCCGGGAAAATAACGTGAATTGACTGTAAATTAACATTCCCTAACCCTGGTAGGTATTTGTGAAATTAAAAGACCGGTTTTCATCTGATCACCGAAGTTAAGCAACGTTGAACGTGGACAGTACTTGGATTAGGAACTGTTTTGGAATACCAGACGATGTGGATGTGCGAGTGGTGTAATCGATAACGGCTTGGAATTGAAATCGGAAACGCGTGTTCGAATACCAGGTAAGCTTGAACGTGCGTGAGATCTAATAGATAAGGGTTTGGAATGAGAATTCAGAAAGACGAAAGTTAGGTTTGTTGCATTCACTTACACGCAAACTCTCTTGGGAAAGGTATGAACTCACCTCTTCTCTCCAGCTATAGTTTAAATAGTAGGACGTGTATCTGAAAAATCATTATTATAATTATTATATGTTCCCTGGCCTTTCAAAACGTAGGCGATCATTGCTTTCCATGTCTCCCTATCCCTGGTGGCTCTTAGCACGTTTTCTCCTGTTACACCACACAACCCTCGTTCTGTCGTCCACCAGATCAAGCCTTTCAAATACGTTATCCACTGCTTTCCCCTGTCTCTTTTTCCCTTTATCTGGGCTGTTCGTATCAGGTTCTTCAAACCCTCCTTCCTCATTGCATGTCCCAGGAACTTTAGCTGTCTCTTCCTGATGCTCAGTATTAATTTCCATTTCGTTTCCATCCTTTCCAAAATATCATCATTGCTCACTTGCCCAATCCATGATATCTGCAGCATCCTTATGTAGAACCACACTTCAATTGCTTCAAGTTTTTCATTCTTCTTTGATGATATTGTCCAGCATTCACTACCATATTGAAGAACTGAGATCACATAGAAATTCTTTTTCTTTTTCTTTGTTTCTAGCGAAATATTCCTGTCTCTTAATACTCTACTCAATTTCTGGAACACATCCTTCGCCATGCCAATTCGCCTTTGGATCTCTGTGTTGCACTTTTCGTCTTCTGTTAGAATACTTCTCAGGTATTTAAATTTTCGTACCTGCTTGATTTTAGTATCGCCCACCTGTATTTGGCATTTCGGACTGTTCTTTTTGATGATGACTATGCATTCGGTTTTCTTGCTGTTTATTTGTAATCCTTTTTCGCCACTCTCTTCAGCTAATATTCAGTTAATATTGTTAATACAATATTAACTCGTGATAAAAAACAAAAAAAAAATGTTTTTACAATTCAAAATTCTCAACTGAAACATAACTCTGTCTCTGGTATCTTTTTTTTAATCGTTTCACCCCGAGCAAGGCATTCCACTGCCACTATTGCGCAGGGGGTTACATAGGGTCGGGGAAGTGATAGGAAAAGGATGGTTAGATATAGGAAATGTCAGAATGAGGCTGATAGACGGGTAAGCGTACCGAGAATGAGGGTTGGTTAGATGGTGAGAGTGTTTGAGAGAATAGATGCAAGTTAGTGTTATGAGGTGTCTATTGATCTGTCGGGGAAGCAGGCAT
Source organism: Ascarosepion bandense (assembly GCA_037127315.1). Taxonomy (NCBI): domain Eukaryota; kingdom Metazoa; phylum Mollusca; class Cephalopoda; order Sepiida; family Sepiidae; genus Ascarosepion; species Ascarosepion bandense. Next base: position 4,894,299 of record JBBBDQ010000856.1, on the reverse strand, counting down.
GTGGAAGGGAATTCCACAGGCGGGAAGCGCGAGAAAAGAAGCTGTTGGAGTAGAAATTACGGTTACATCTTATCTGTTTCACTGTAAAAGGGTGGGATCTAGTTGCTAAATTAGTATCTCGTGTAAATTCGTACCTAGGCGGCACCAATGACATAAGTTCATCGGAGCAGAAGCCGTGAAAGTACTTATAGAAGAGGCACAGGGAAGCCACGTCACGCCGGTGAGAGAGTGGTTGCAGCCGGTCCGCCAAGTCAGGATCGATCAAGTTACAGGTTCTCCGTTGTATTTTGTCAAGAAGCCCTAGGAGATTTGCAGGGGCACCCGACCAGATGTAGCAGCAGTATTCAATACACGGGCGGATGGTAGATTTATATATGTGCAGGACGGGCCCTGCACAGAGAACCGACCTTCATAGCAGCGGACTTAGCAATGGATTCGATATAGTCATTCCATTTGAGGTCCGCCGAGAGTGTAAGGCCAAGGAGCCGTAGTGTTTTACTCTCGGGGAGGCAAGCCTGTTCCATGCTAATGGGAGGTAGGTGAGATTGTCTATGATGGTTAACTGATAGCAGCTTCGTTTTGGAAGCATTGAAATTCACGAGCCATTTCCTATCCCAATCCACTACGGATTGGAGGTCCTTTTCAAGCTCGGCAGCGAGATTCGCTTTGTCGCCCACACCGTGTTTTTGATCGAGGCGAGAGTAAATTGTGGTGTCATCGGCGTACATGCCTACTTGGGATCTAATGGCATCTGGGAGATCATTAATGTAGATCAGAAAGAGCGTGGGACCTAGGATAGAGCCTTGAGGGACGGCAGCGTTCGTATGGTAGTTTTGAGAGACATGTTCGTTTAATACTACCTTCAATGTGCGGTGAGAGAGGAATGACTGGATTAGATCAAACAAATGTCCAGTTATACCATAGCTCCGCAGTTTGCATGCCAGACTCTGTCGAACGCTTTGGAGATATCCAAGGCAACGGTTCATGCTTCGCCATTCTTGTCGAGAGCCTGGTATATGTACTCGGTAATGGTCGTTAGCATATCAGCAGTAGACCTGGTGAAGCGGAAATCGTACTATTTGTCCGAGAGCAGCCTGTAGGCCGTGAGATGCTGAATCACCTCGGTGTTGATAATGGCTTCGAAAACTTTGCCAAAGATCGGAAGGAGGCTGATAGGGCGGTAATTAGCGGGGTCCGAGGGTTCGCCAGTATTCTTAAATATAGGAACTACAGAGGAGGACTTCCAACAGGAAAGAAAGCAGGAAACAGATAGGCAGAAGTTTAGAGAGGACAGAGGAGAGTTCTGGGGTACATTTCTTCAGGACTATGATTGGGATTCCGTCACTCGCTTTGTGAGGGTCAAGTTTTGAGATTATCTTAGAGACCAGCGAGGGTTTAATGTTGCGTTATTCAGTTGAGCCTTAGTTCTAGGTGGGAAGTCGGGAGTAGGTACTCCTGATGAATCCAGTGTCGAATTGGTAGAGAATCTACGAACAAAGCATTCAGCCTTGTCCGCAGAGGAGTTGAGGACCTCAAATTCATTGATTAGTGGGGGTATTGAAGTCTTACTCTTGTTGAGCACTTTTTTGCAGAGTCGCCAGTAATCTTTGGCGCCGAACTTACAGGATGCTATGCGTTGCTTCATTCTGGCTGCAAACACCAGCTTAACTTCGTTTAGTATTTTGTTACACTTATTACGAGCTGAGGCGAAAAGGTACCTGTTTTGGTTCGACGAGTGGCTTCGGTAGAGCCGGAAGAAATGGTTCCGGTGGACAATGGTGGCCGAGCAAGCGGGCGAGAACCAGGGAGACGAATTTGATTTAAGCTGAATTTCCTGGCAGGGATGAAAGCATCGATGCCAGCCTTAACCCAAGAGGAGACATCGAACGTACAGTCTTCGACGGGAAGACCGAAGACGTTGTTCCAGGGGAAGTCACAGAGGAAGTCTCGGAACAAATCCCAGTTTGCTCTCTGGTAGCAGTAGGATATTCTGCTGGTCTGGGTTTCTAGGGTAGAGTGAGAGTGGATTGAGATGTTGACGGAAACTACGGCGTGGTCAGAGTTTCCGAGAGGGCAGAGCTGCCTAGTAGTGCAGGAGTCTGGGATGGAAGAGAAGCAGAGGTCTAGTAAAGCGTCCCTTCCGTTAGGGTTATTAGAGAAACGAGTGGGGAAGTTCACCACTTGTGTAAGAGCTTGGGTTATTGAAATATTCATGCTGCGGATCCCAGCAAGGTCGGTGACAGAGTTTTCCAGCCACTTGGTGTGGTCTGCGTTAAAGTCACCAAACACAAATATATGGGCAGATGGATGAGAAGAAATAGCCTCGTCGATATTAGTAGAGATGCTATCGAGTACCGACCAGTCAGAGGAGGAGGGGGAGCGGTAGAGGAAGAAGAGATAGCTAATCGTGCTTAGAAGTGAGAGACGGAAGCACATGAAAGAATGATCCAAGGATTCGAGAGATGTTACCCTGGCTAGAGGGAGGTGTTCGCTGACATAAACACCAAGCCCATGCATATGGAACTAAGATACTATCAAAATTTGACCCCCATAAGGCGAGCGGAAGGGATGGTGTCCTGGTCATTGTCCTGAAGAAATGTGCACCTGAATTCTCCTCTGTCTTCTCTAAAATCTATAATTACTGCCTTTCTGCTTCCTGTTTTCCTGCCTGTTGGAATTTCTCTTCTGTGGTTCCTTTATTTAAGAACTCAGGGAATCCCTCTGACCCATCCAATTATCGCCCTATCAGCCTCCTAGCAATTTTCAGAAAAGTGTTCGATGCTATGATCAATGCTGAGATAGTTCAACATCTTACTGCCCATAAACTGTTCTCAAACAAACAGTATGGATTCCGCTTTGCCAGGTCTACTGCCGATATGCTAACGATCATCACGGAGTACATACACCTGTAACACTGCCACCTGGCTGGCTCACTGCCCTCTGATCCAGAACCTGTTGTGATGGCGATGACCGGAACCTGAGTCAGGATTGATGCTGTCGAAACGCCAACAATTATGACGACGCCCTCGGGTCGCTAATCGTGATGATGTCCTCGTCACAGCAGCTGGTCCTCAAGACGTCTATTACAACGGTGAACTTCCCTGCCAACGCTGTGTTCTTTGATCTCAGGAAAGTCATGTTGAAACCCTGATGGCCGTTTCTCTACCACCTCAAACCAGACCGGACACACGTGTACACTTTTGTTTATAAAATAAACACGGCACCAAAAAAAAAATAAATGAATAAGTTCGAAAACGCCTGGATGAGTTACGGAAAAAGTCTTTATATATAAAAAATAATAATTAACAATAAAAGCAGACTGTACAATCGTAGAATTCAATGTTCACAACGGAGCGAAAGATTCATTTAGAATAATCAGAGCTTTCAATTTTCCCAATTACTTTTAAAACAAAAAGTTCTTTCGTGGCTCTTTATCGAAGCTTTAAGGAAATAGCCGAAGTGGAGCAAATGGAAGGTATGTAGCGACGGCGGTAGTGGGGTCGTTTGGTCTCTGTCGCTCGACAGCTCTGAAACTTAACTTGGGTCTTTCTGTTTCTATACATCTTCAGCTAGGACTCTATCAGAGGCGCATTATTCGACTTTAACTCTTTTAAGTTGATCGGCGGCAGGCTTTTCTACGTTTCTTTATATCTTCAGCCATGGGAGGTGACCGTCACTGTCTCTACGGCTGGCACCCAATCAGCCTGGCTCCTGGTTAGGAACTCTTTTTCCCTCAGTCGTTATATCTCTGGGCCGCATTGAGGGATGAATGACGGACACTGGGTATCTATGCAAATCAAAACTTTGACCAGTGAGATTACTTCCACCTACACATTTCAAGGTGGAGTTATGTCATTTCCTTGGTTTAACCAATGAAATAACAACACCTTTTCTGACGTAATTTTCTCTTCGTCCTCTTCTTCTTAATTCAACTGATTATATCAGCAAATCCAGCCTTTAGCTTGGTAATTTTAATGCCAGTGAGATTTATAATTCGTATATATTTCCATACTTAAAATTTTAACCTCTTCAACCTCATCAAAAGTTTCTGATAATTTGATTTGACTATCGTTTTAGCGGCCAAAAAAACAACGCTTCCGATCGACTTTTGAATAAACAATGCAAGAATATAGTTTTCCTTTCTCCCCAATTTCCAGCTAGTTTTTTTTATTTTTCGGATTTTACAAGCACATAAGTATTAAGTATTTCTAAGCAGAACTCATATCACGATTTACAACAAACTGCAAAATCAACAATACCACTAATAATAATATCTTTCGCTCCGTCGTATTAAAGTAAGAATTACATTTTTTACATATGTAGAAATAGGATTACATACCAAGTCTAGCGTGGATCGTGCTGTTGATAGCTCGTGCTGTTGATCAGTATACCTTGTCTCCTGTGCAAGCATCGAGACTAGGTATACTGAAGCTGTAAAAAATAATTGTCAGTCAATAAATCTAAAAGGTCATTCTGGCTTTTGTACGATACTATAAACAAGAAAGTCTCACAGCAGTATCTCCAATATTCAAATATTCTTATTAACAGATCAAACTGAAACCTAACTACCTTTCCTTTTGTTTACACAATGATTTGCTCGTGGTTTTCGACAAAATCCAAAGAAGGATCTACAATATAATCGATCCTTACTGATTCCGACTCTAGTCAGTTTCTCACCGACGTGATGTAGTTTCCTCTGTCTTTTCTACAAGTACTTTCCTGACAACTGATCTGATGAATTGAAATCTAGGCCCAACCCATTTACCATTGAAATAGTTAAATGTAACCGTCTTTTCTACTCTAATAGTTTCTTTTCTCGCAACTCTCGCCTCTGGAACTCACTTCCGTTTACTTGCTTCTCTGATAGCTACAATTCCCAAAAATCTAAATGCAACGTCAATTGCCATTCTCTCTCTCTCTCTCTCTCTCTCTCTCTCTCTCTCTCTCTCTCTCTCTCTCTCTCTCTCTCTCTCTCTCTCACCTGAACAGTATCTTCTGGTGAACCACGGCTCTGTGAAGTTGACTTTCCAAGAGGATGTTTAAACTGTTCAAGTATAAAACTAACCGCTATCTTTCCCTCTTATCCTCACCAATGGCAATCTAGAGGGTGAATCTTACTGCAAAAAAAGTTTTAAAATTATTTCGTTAGAATCGTATCACCAGGGTGATATTATGAAGAAGCCACACCCTTGAGTACTTAAATCTGGCCTTCATATTCTGAATACCAACGTCCTAATCACTCGTCCACACACCCAGTTTACTATGCCACACTACTGACTACTTAAACTGTTTTTATATAGTTGTGCTTTAGTACCTCTAACACAATGACAACAATATGGTCTTAAATCCAGATTATCGAATGCAAGTTTCATTATTCAAAATATCGTATGCGAATCACTTCAGATCATGCCAGAATTTATTTTGCGCCGAGTGTTTTCCAGGATATACGTAGTGGTGTGATGGTTATCTGCTCGAAAGGAGAAATCTGAAAACAAAGTTCAACTTCTAGTTGATTTCGTTGAATTCATTTACGCGCAAATACTCTTGGGATAGATATTAATCCATCTCTTCTCCCTCCAGCTATGTGTTGAATAGCAGGACAGACTGGTTGACAACCAGTCTACCACAGAAAAAATGGTAACCTACTGCTCCTAAGTGTGCATTATGTATGGCACTTAGCTGAGTGATAGTTCTTCAGAGTAGCCAGATTCAGGGTCAACCTAAGGGATAAGATCCTAACCGCAGTTTACCTAATGCTAGTGGCTGTCCCGTTAGAATATGTGATCGACCCACTTACGCATGGTTTGGTTCAGTTTGTTTTACGGTATATCAACATAAATAGGTTTATGTCGACAATTTGTTTACAATAGATTCGTATGTACAGAATATGTATTCTTTGTAAGAAAGCATTTTTTAAATCCAGTTTCATTGACGTATCTTTTGTAAAGAAGGTTTTGTCGAGAGTCAGGTTTATTGTTGGTTTATATGTTTTGCTTGTAATATTTTCTTCTCTGGGTTCCTAATAGGTGCTAACCATCCCGGGTCAGAGTAGACATGGGAACAACGGCAGTTCACGCTCCTCTAAACCTAGCAATCAGAGGCCTTGCTACCGAATGCAGTTTATCATCATACCCAGGACCGAGGTATCGTCATACCTAGGACGCTCTGCGCCTGTAATATTTCCTGCGTGAGGAAAAAATGTATAATAGATAAAATAAACAATCACACAAGAGGGAAGTGTCACACTAGGATTTACCGTTGCAGAGGATCCTAGAGGCCACACACCCGTCGGCCAACAGATTTAGGCCAAGTTCATAGTGAAATAAAAGTAATGAGAGAACTAGTATCATTTTCTATTAGGAATGCATGACAATAAGTATGTTTTTATAGTAAGATTCACCCTTTACATGACCTGACAGCCTCTCAAGTTAGACGGGTTACAGGGTGCTAGGCACAGTTTATGCTGATATGTGAAAAAGATAACTGTTAACTCTAGACTTGAACTGGTTTAGATTGTATTGATCAGGAAAACATTCTCTTGGGAGTCGGTTCCACAGAGCAGTGATTCGCGGGAAGAAGCTTTACGAGTGAAACTTACTTCTCCCCAGTGGAATATGGAGAGAATGATGATCGTTCGCTACAATTCTCGTAACAGGGCGAATCCTAGCCATAAATGGTAGAATTTGTGGAACTAAGGAATGTAGTTAGTCAGAGGCACAGGTGTGTGTGAGAGTTTTTCCCTTTTTTTTAATTTTGAATGTATGCACATTAGGCAGCAAGAAACCTTTCAAGAGATGAGCGTAATTACCGTATCTACCCCACTCGGGCAGCAACAACACACAGTTCTAAATCCATCAGTCCAGCGCTACAAGACCGTGTAAGTTAGAATAGGTACTAATTACCAACCACGGCTAAAGAGGTGCATCTCTCCTGTTATTTAACCCATTGCTGGGGGAAATAGATTCATGCATTTTACAAGAATATTTGTACGAAAGTGAATGCGATGATTTTGATTCAAATTCAAACTGTGGCTCTAATCATTAAACAACGTGTACATCCAAATAACTAATGTAGTTATCAAATTTCTACGGAATTTACAAGCAAATGTCTGGCTGTAATAGGCTTCCATTTGCTTTAGTTTATTTCGCCTTCTCATGATTTAGCTTGGGGTAGGCGTAATTTTCAAGCTAGCCTCGGGGATAGAGTCAGTGTCTTATTCATTTTCATTCTGTTACGCTTTTCTTTGTTGAACAGTGACGATGACGTAAACAAAGCCAGCTCAATAACAGTCAGGTTCTTCGGAAGAACAGCGCATGCGCACTAAAAATAGAGTGTAAAGGGGAAAATAAAAGTTGAGCCAAGAAGAAAAACTTAAAGAATAAGCAGAAGGAAAAAGATATGTGATCGGAAGCAATCAACTGCTTCTTTAAGCGAATTCGAACGGTGGATTTTCCGCACAGATTCACACCGAGGCTGAGAACAGAAACAAAAGCAAAGGCTGGAAAAATGTCGGCTGGTATTGGCAAATTCAAAAAAGCGTAACGGTCTCCACCTTGGGAATATTAAAAGTCCAGAAAAAACTGTTAAGTAAGAGCCTTAAAGTGAGTGACAACCGGTTGAAAGAAAGAAAGAAAGAAAGAAAGAAAGAAAGAGTACAGAAAAATAGAAATGGGGGAACAAAAGACAAACAATAGAAAAACAGAATTGGAAGAGGAGCAAAAGAGAAAACTAGAAAGGAAAGACAAGAAAGAAAGAAAAAAAAGACAAATCAAATAAAAAAGTAGAGCGAGTGAAAATAGAAAGAAAAGAAATTCAAAAACAGAATGAACGAAAGAAAGAAAAAAAAACTTTTTACAGTGTTACAGAATATAATAAAATACATGACACTAAAGAAGAAAATTGAGAATATTAAAAAAAGTGTTTAAGATATACAGTGAGCGGCAAATATATCTCCCACATGTACCTCCCAGAAATACTACCCACATAGTGATAAGATATTAGCGGCAATGGTGGCTTCATCTAGCTGATGTTTTACCATTATGTGGGAGGTATCTTGGTGGGTATATGTGAGAGGTATACCTGTATTTTTAATATGATAACGGAGGAATAGAAGAAAATGTGTGAGGTATTTCATTTTGGGGTTTTGGTATAAATCTAATTATACATTTAAGAAATTAAATATGGCACCCCATATAATTTATAACGAACTTAAGCAATATATATATATATATATATATATATATATATATATATATATTATAAATTATGTTTTAGAACATGTGCATAATTTTTTCTATATATGTCCTCTTCTCTACAATCATATGGTTGTTTCAGTGCTTGGACTCAAACACATCATAGGGAGAAGTAAAGAGTAAGAATCATTCTCTGTTTATATTTGGTTCGTTGTTGTCGTGGGGGCTGGTTGAGGTTATAATTAAGTGAATGTGTCTTTCGTTTTGACCGTTAGACTTTTGAAGAACCTGGTGTGTAAGTGTGAAATTGTTGATTAATGGTATTATCTGTTGGAATGTACGTTTTATCGGTCGGGTATATTTTTTGGTTAGAATTTCTAAGAGAGCGGCGTGTGGAGTGGTCAGTTTTATGGTTGGCTATCGTTTAATTTATTGATGTCTGTTGTTAGCGGACCTAATTCATATATTTACTTTGATCCTGTGGCTAGGTTTTCACTTTGGGGTTTCTTAGATAGACGTGATAGGGGTGGGGTGTTTTTTCTTTCCAATTTTGATTTTTTCGGTATGGAATATTTTTTTATTTTATAGGTGTTTTTTTTATATATTTTTCATATTTTATATTCAAGTTTGGAGTATTATTGTATTTAGGCGAAGTTATTTCAAAAAATCTAAACTTGTATTTTTTAGGAAGTAAATGCAAATTAGCATTTTATCAGTTTTTTATATAAAGTTGTATGTTTAATCTTAATTTTAAGTTTAGAGGATCGGTTTTTTCTTTTAATTTTTTACATTCTTTTTTCTATAAATTATCGTTTGGAATCCTATTTATTTATTTTTTATTTTTTATATATGTTATTTATTTAGATATTTTTGCGGGTATTAGATCTTACTTAAGGATTTATTAGATTGATTTTTTCTATAGCATTTTTATCTTTTATAATAAAAATATCTATTCAAATTTTCAGTATTTTTTAGTGTGATTGTAGGGTTAGATCTTACGTGTGCTTACAGTTTATTTTTGTGTATGATATAATTATTCTGAAGTAGTATATTTAATCTTAATTTTGAATATATGGATTTTGATTCTTTTTCGAGTTTGGGAGCCATTTATTTAATTTTGATTTTTCCAGTACGGAATATTTTTGTATTTAAGTAAGGTTATTGCGTTAAGTAAGGTTATTGCTGTAGGCTTTAGTGACAGTTTGGGAGCTTTTTTATTTCTTTAATTTTATGTTTTATTTATTTAGATGTTTTTGTGGGCATTAGACCTTCCTATAAGGATTTATTGGATCGATTTTTTCTATAGCATTTTTAATTTTTATAATAAGAATATCTAATCAAAATCTTAGTATTGCTTAGCAGGATTGTAGGGTTAGGTCCCTAATGTGCTTGCAGTTTACTGTGGTTTTGTGTCTCTGATTTAAGAGCTTGTTACTATTTATATATTTAAGGATCTCTATTTTTTCTTGAAGGCAAAGAAAGCATGGTTCTTTTATAGATTTTGCTGTTCTTGCTTTTTTGAGAATTTTCCATTTGACCTGAGGTGTTTTATTTTCGTTTTTTAATTTCCAAAAGTATTTGGAGAGAGATGTCATGTTTTGTTTTTCTTTGTTATTGAAGGATGAGAGGTGATTGTAAAAGCGCTTTTTAAATACGTGCATGGTATTCCCAATATACATTTTTTCATCTTTAGGATTTTCTAAGGATGAAATCGAACACATATATATCAGAGATTTCGTCAGACATTTATTGGCCATGGGGCATTGGCCATTGGTTGGGGTTTCTACAGTTAAAGTGGTTGTTATCATGGGATAGACTTGTATTAGTGTTGGATTTATTTTTGCTGTGTATTTTTAACATTTTGGTGTTATGCATTTTGATTATTTTTTCTAGATTATTGGAACAGCTATAGCTTAATTTTATGGTATTTTTATTAAAGATTTTGCTTTTGGGAAAGTGCGTCTCTACTAATTTAAGAAATTTATGTCCCAGCTTGAAATTAACTGATTGGTTGAATGGAGGGTTATACCATGTCATTTTCCTGCTTCTATTTTTGCTTTTTGGACTTTTGAATTTTTCCACAAAACTGATTTTTGATGATTTATACCCGCTTTCATTAAGGATTCTATTATAAATTACCTTGTGCTTATCAAATATCTCTTTGTTGGATGAGTGTGTATTAATGCGACGTTCAACTGATGATGGGATGTGCTTACTAATGTATTTTGGGTGATTAGAGTTGGGGTTTATATATATTGGGTTAGCGTTGTTTTTCATGTAAGGTTGGAAAGTGTTCGATACTAGGTCTAATGTTATGTCTAGGAAGTCTACTTGCTTGATATTGTGGTTAATTACTACATTAAGGCCAAAGGATTTAAAGACTCTGTGGATTAATTTTCTGGTTTTATCAACCTTACCTCCAGTAGATTTATCAATTATCATCATTCCGTCGTCCCTATACAGTCCTATCCAGCTCGTTTCTATTTCCTTATGTGCAGTTAAATTGTACAGTAAGAATAATCCGGTTAGATCCGAAGCTTCTGCAGAATCCAGGGCACCTATGGATAAATCAAAGTTCTCCTTTGAGTTCTTAGTCCACTGTTCGTTGTTGTGGATTATAACTGATTTCCTGCAGTTCAGGATAATTCTGATCTCATCCTCTGTGATGTCCGAGTAGAATTCCGCGAACTCCAGGGCGAGGCTGAATAGGTTCTCCGAAATTGATGGGTAGAAATCTACATTGTCAAATTGTAAAAAGGTGGCCTTATTTTTTCCACCAATTTTTTCAAACCACTCGATTACGTCTACCGTACCTTTCCACTGCGTTAGTTTAATTTTGTTTTTGATTTGTTGGTTGACTCTTTCCAATATTGTTTTACTTATCCTACCCATTTCGGATTTTGTGAGGTCTTGTAGATAATTTGCTGTACAAATCAGGTTTGTGGTCCTTCAATAGTACATATGCTTCTTTCGTTGCTATTTTGGGGACTCAGTCACTTATTTTCAATTTGTCTGTAATTAGTTTATCTTCCTGGTTTATTCTGTCTATGTGGTTTTTGTGTTCTTAGTCTATTTTTCTGTATTTTTTTGGTTTGGTTTGTATTTTATCCATGTTCAATCTTTTATCTTAATGATGAGAGTGCTCGACTTAGTGTGGGAGCAGGTTAAAATAAAATACATTTCGACATTTCGATGAAAAATATTCCTATCCCAAGCAAACAGGAATACTTTCAGAAACTGGTCCTGAAAACGGAGGACCTGGTAAGAAGAATGAGATGGAAAGCGCACTTCTTCATTAAAGGACATACTATACTCACTCGGATATATATATATATATATATATATATATATATATATATATATATATATATATATACTGAATTTTTATTGCATTCATTTAAATACGCATGGAAACCAAACAAATTCCATCAGCAACGTATTTTCAGAAAATACGACCATAATATCCTCGTCCACATGTAAAAAGCCTCAAAAAATATAATGAATTTTTTTCTATGTACAAAAAAAGATTCCAGCACTCAGTAATATCATCTAAAACAATGTCACTGGGTAGATAGGAAAATTATTCGCAAAGACTTCAACATTGGTCCGCAATCAAGTCATATGGTGAGATCTGGTCCATTGCTATGTTGTATTGTGACCCAAAAACCAATAAAGATATCATTCAAACATGAAACAGATTGTCTTACCACGTTGCTGACAACAGTGTCCATATAATAGATATTTAAAGAAAAAATAGATAACAGGCAAAGCTTTTAAATATTAAAGTTAGAAAGGTCACCGATTACACTACAATCGTTTCAACCTTTCGGACCGAAAAAGGTTTTTGAAAGAAAAATGTACATCAAGAGAGACTGGAATATAAACCTTAAATAAATAAGCAAATGATGTGTAACACGGGGAAACCAAATATTTTTTGGCTTTAAAAACCTTTTAATTTAGAGGTGAAATCTAAACCAGAAAATATTTTTCAAATTACTTCAACACTTTCCTAAAAATTATGAATTACACAAGATATTTAATAGACATGCAATTGAATTATGCGTACTTGTAATTTAGAAAATAACATAAAAAGACAAAATGCAGGAATTTGAAAGATAACGAACAGTAAGATATCGTTAATAAAGAAAAATATAACTGGAGAGATAAAAGCAAATGTCCACTTGATGGAGTTTGTAAAACCGAAGAAGTTATTTACAAAGAAGTTCCAGATATAAATAGACAGGGCAAAGTATACGTGGAGTGTACTGAAGGCAATTTTCAAAAACAATGGTATAATCACAAATCATCATTCAAGCAAGAAAACCTTAAGAATAGTACCAAACTAGCCAACTATGTGAGGAAATTAAAAGAAAAAAATAACAAAAATCCTAATATATTCATATTCCTTTTGAGCAGCGTTGTTGAATTATTTGGTTATTTGTCTATTTCTGTCGAGCCCTTGGCTGTCAGTGAAGTTGTGAACGATGTTTTGGCGCTCTACGCCCTCGTCATCAACCTGACGAGAGCGTAGAGCGCTCGACAACAATCGACAAATAACCAAAAAATCCTAAAATAAGTTGAACTATATTGAGAAAAGCTAAACTTTACGACAATAGTAATGTCTGCAGATTGTGACAAGAAGTAAAGTTGACTATAGTATCATTTCCACAACGAGATAGGTTACTAAGTGAAAGGTGAGAAAAAATGTCCGGATGTATACATATTAGAAAATACATTTTGGGTTCGTACAAACTTGGGTGAAATTATGTACAATACAATTTCTCTAGTATTGACTATCTTCTTCCTTTACTTAACTTCCTGTTATGCTTTTGAAAATTCTTGTGCATTCAAAATAAAGCAGAAAGAAATCAGTTAATCTATAACATCTGACAATGCCGAAAAGTTGAAAAGATTGTGGTGTAATCGGTGACCTTTCTAACTTTAATATTTAAAAGCTCTGCCTGTTATCTATTTTCTCTTTAAATATCTATTATATGGACACTGTTGTCAGCAACGTGGTAAGACAATCTGTTTCATGTTTGAATGATATCTTTATTGGTTTTTGGGTCACAATACAACATAGCAATGGACCAGATCTCACCATATGACTTGATTGCGGACCAATGTTGAAGTCTATGTGAATAAATTTCCTATCTACCCAGTGACATTGTCAGCACATCTTTTCTTTTTTTGGCAAAGGGAGAAAGTTGTAGGATGACCGTAAAAGGGGAGTTTGCATGTACATTGCTTTTAAGCATTAAACAGACTATTGCTACTTGATTTTGAACTCAGTGCCCATTGTTAGATCTGTATTTACACACGATGAGATTGTTCACTTTTATCCACAAATCTTATTATTATTATTATTATTATTATTTTATATGTACCGTGTTCCTACGGCACGTGGGTGCTCATGGATCTCCACAATTTCCTGTCCTTTGTAGCCCTTAGTAAATTTTGTCATATTAATATCTCTCCTAACCCCTATTCTACCACCCATTTACACAAGCTCATTAGGTCGTTAGTTTCTTTTGTCAAATTTACCTATATCATGTCCTGTTAGTGATTTATTTTCAAAGGCCCTATTTCCTCGTGATATGCTTAGAAATTTCAACTTTCTCTTTCTGATTTTAAGTATCAGTATCCTTTTTCCATTTACTCTAAAACTTCCTAAATTACATGCTTAGTATTGCATGGTATTCTCAGTATCCTTCTGTAGAGCCACAACCCTGTTACCTCTAGTCATTTTATCATCTGTAAGGAGTACGCCCAGCAGTCACTGGCATATAAGATGACCGATATTACATAACGGTTAAGTACTCTTTTCTTTGTTTTTTACGGTATTTTCCTGTTTCTTAATACTTTGCTTAACTTTTGGAAATGTACTTTCGAATTTCGGTATTGCATATTTGCGTACTCTGTTGAAACATTTCCTAGATATGCTAACTTTTATACTTGCTTAGTTTTGGCATCTCTTACTGTAAAACTATAATTTTATCGTATTTTCTTATATATATATATATATATATACATATATATTGTAGATACACCTCAAGAAAGAAAAAATTGGAGATACACCTCAAGAAAGAAAATAATTGTATTGATATTATAATACTAAATTATTCAGACATCACGAAATTAATATAAGTTACTTTTGGACTCTACAATCACAAGATTTGCTCAAAATGGAGGCCTTTAGCTTCCAGTTTATTACATTCACTTCCGTGACAAAATCCTTCGGTAAAATATGACTCCATCTCTTCCCCCCTCCTCAGTCAGTAAATAGCAAAACAGACTGGGTTCTGTAGTCTTGGGTTACAATCGGTCTAGCAGAAGGAAAAACACTAAATTCAAAACAAGGAGTCGTCGGTGTCCTATGCACCACTGGAAGCGATGGGCCAGAGAGAGAGAACTACTGCCTGGACAACGTTAACCAAAGTGGGATTGCTGCATATGCATTTTTAACTCCTTGTCTAAGGAGTTAAAAATGTATGTATTCGGTTTTCTGTGATAAAAAAAGGGGGTTAAAAATGTATGTAGTCGGTTTTCTGTGATACACAACATCTTTTAGCACTCCACCTTATCTATGTAAAAGTCTGCAGGAATTAAATCAAGCGTGTTGGCGGTTGTGTTCCAAATTCACGGCTTATTTGTCTTTGGACTCCAACATTTTCATATATGGAAAATTACTTTTAAATAATCTTCCGTTCTTCAAACGACAAACGTACGACCAACATGTTGTTGACGTCATTATCGATGCTACATCCACGAGGGTAATGCTGTCAGTTGAGATAATATTGTACTTCAGTAAACAGTGTTATCGCATTTTGAGAAATCTACGAAAGACAAGTTCTTCCTTTCATGAAGTACGTATACATGTTTGGCGGACTCCGTATATATAACATATAAAACTCTCCGTATAACTTCTAATAATTACTAGCTAATAAGTCGATATCTCACGTCACGTTTTCTACAGATGAAACATTGTGTTTATCGGAGGCATTTCCATACAGTTAACTATTATAAAAAAAAAACAGTTGTAGAGATTTTAGACACCTGACATTTCGGGCTTTTTGATTTTCGGTTCTGTTCCACTACTAATATTTACTGTGATATATGTTATTTTCCCGGTTTGTGTTAAAATGGCCTCCTATCTTTTAAAAAAACCTCTGTAGTTTATCAATTGAAATGTCAGTCCGAAGCTGACTCCATACCTAGAGAAAAGAATTGCAGAACCTGTATCACATCAGCTTCTGGTATTCCTAAACGGTCACCCATCTAAGTACTGTCCATGTTCTACATTGCCTAACATTGGTGATCAGACAGGAAACACAATATCAATATCACACGACCGTAAGTCCCTAACCTCTTTGGGGTAATACACTTTGTTTTGAAAATAGAATTTCCTTTTTAATTATTATTTGGGGCTTTAATAGTCCCGGTGCCAGAGTGATTTTAATCAGTATCAGTAAACCTGCAAAATAAAATTAGTTCACATTATATTCAGTTGATGGATGGGGAGTTGATTTTGACATTTCCAGCTGCAACTTGGCAATTGACCCGAAGTGTATTTATGTATTCGGAAATGAAAATTCATACCCGTTTGCTTTCAGTCTGCTGCCTTATTTGAGTGATCTGTGGGCACCTCGACGTGGTGTAGTGGTTAGCAAGCTTGTCTCGCCAGAACCAGTGAGTAGTTAGTTCGATTCTCACTGGGTGTCTCATACTTTCGGCCTTGTGCCACATCTAAGCAGCGTTTAGAAAATCACCTATCACTCAAATCCTTTCCTCTCATCTGATTGCTTAGTTTGTTTGACTGATTTGTTTGTTTTTTTACTGATTATCAACTTTTTGGCGGTTATTAAAATCCCTAACATTTTGGATTGTAAGAATAATTCTTCTTTGTTTTTTGCGAGTTTATATTGTATTTTTGGAGATAATAATTGTTTTCATATACAATTCCTACTATTTAGCCCATATCTGGGAGAGAAGAGGTGGATTTCACGTAAGTGAATGTAACAAACCTAACTGGAATTCGAATTCGACTTTCCGTGTTCTCATTCCGAGCCCTTACCCATTACACCGCCCACATATCCAAGCTTACCTGGGATTCCCAAGACATTAGCCATCTAGGCACTGACAAAGCTTAAAAGTAACTTGCATTGTGATTGTATGAGGAACATTCTTTCAGTTGCGATATGTCCGTAAGCCACGGACCGCTTGATTTTAAAAGTAAAATTCCCTTTTCGTTTTTATATTATAGCCTGACTCCAGAGTGTTTTTAGTCAGTAAACCTGTCCTTACACACTAAAGTTTGTTCACATCATTTTCCCGGGTGGGTGAGCAAAGAAATGGTCAATGGATCTCTTTATAAATATACCCGTTTCAGCATATTATTCATATGTTTGTACTTCTTATTAAACCCTCCCTTTTGGGTCCGACTGCAAAGAATTCTGATTCAGCGATCAATAGTTGTAATGAGGGAGGAATGAAAACCGGTCAGCTGATTCCATATTTTTTAACATTTTTTTGTATTGACAGAAATTGTAGCTGTAATTTTTTATTTACTAGTTTCGCCCTGTCTTTTTAATTAATTTTCTATAGTATTGATTAAATGTTGTATCTCTAATAAGATCTTTAAACTATAATAATAGGATAAAATCTATTATGTAGAAATTTTCCATTCATTGCAAGAACATAGAAACTATGCAGGCATATTTTACGTCACAGATAAATTCATATATATATATATATATATATATGAGATGTAGTATTTCTCTTTGAGAAATGGTCATTAGATTTAGAAAGCATTGACTTCTCGATTACAAAGAACCTATGGTCAGAAAAAAAACGAATACTGCTGTTAAACACAGGTTCGAATCCTGCCAGAGAACACATGTAAAACATATCTTGTTTAATATAGAAACTACTCAAATACTGGTATCCACTGAAAATAATGTTTAAGGAATGAAAATACATCAGATCAATAAATAAAAAATCTATTCATACTCCGACTAACACGGAATCGGTCGAGTTTCGATCCCGGCCAGAAGCAAGTGGATGTCTAGCCACACTGATGAGCTGTGATGAAGCGAAATAGGCTTGTATGTGGATGACGAATATACCCTGATTGAGCACTCTGGAAGAATGGTAGACTATGAAAAACAGCAGCTACTTTAGTATATACGCATCGTTCATTCAGCAATGAATTAGAAGACTATCAGCTATTGGGCGTGTATAATGATACACGCTAAAAAGTCTGCCTCCTTCTACCTAGCGCCCGTAGCTCAGAGGTAGAATCGCCGACTGACGCCAATTCGGTCGGGTTTCAATCCTGCTTTAAAAAAGCAATCGGAGTTTAACCGTATTGATGAGCTGTAATACAGCGAAACAGATCTGTCTGCCGATGACTATATATATATATATATATATATATATATATAAGTAGGTTACGAAACGATGAATAAATTGTCGTGAAAATGAATAAGTTACGCAAAAAATGGCATTGACATCTTATTTTAACAGATATAATTACCAATTCAGCGAAACTGACATTGACTTCAACCATGGCTTCCGGACAATTTCAGGATCTCCTGCCTCTATTCTGGACGGTTTCTTTGTTTAAGTTGAATGCTATCACAATCCTTGCCTTCAGTATTACAAGGAATTTTGTTGGTTTCTCGCTCAACAGCACCCTACACATAAAAATCTTGAGAGTTAGGTGGCCAGATGTAAGGGAAGAAATGTGGTCGCAAAAATTATCTGATATCTATGACTGGGTCTTCCTGTTTGTGGCATGATGCAGAGTCCTGTTGCCAGATATAGTCTTCCAGCAGCCACCTGCTTCAGACAAGGCAACATTACCTCCTCAAGGCATTTGATATAGGCCTCCGGATTGATTCTGAAACCCTCAGCAACAAATTCAAGAGTTCTTTTCTCATTGGAACAATCATAGTGAGAACCATGATAATCACTATTAGACTTATTTAATTATTTCCGAATTTCTCAGTACTCTCTTCAGATTGTTCACCCCTAAACTCTGAAATTTTCGTATTGGGGCTTCTGGCGCGAATGCCAAGCAGTACAGTATGCCGTTTCCAAATTACTAGCAAAGTGAATTGTCTTAATACTCTTTTTCTTACAGACGGTGCCCAACTGACCCGACTGTACTGTGCAGTCGACTAAATCTAAAACAAACAACGCGCATGCACGAAATTTAAAATATAAAGTGGCGACGATTTATCTATCGCACCTTTAAATATAGGCATTTACCAGAGCGTCTGCTTCTTTACCGAATGTGATACAAGGTCGAGATTTAAAGTGGGTTTAATGGTAACACTGTGAAGAAATTTCTAACTTCCTCCCCGGCACTTCCTCTTTTGAGGACGCCTCAGGCGCCGGACAATAAACGTAGAATTTTTTTGCTTGGGGCTTAGGCTTAATATTTTTTCAAACTTCTGCACATCAGTTGGTTTTCACCTACTGCAGTTAACTATATATATAATTTAACAACATTATTTTATTTATTAGACATTGAATTACGTCGCTTAGTATCTTTCATTAGCAAAGAGTTCTGAATTGCTATGTGATATCTGTCCTTCAGTATGGCAGTGAATGCTGGGCAATATTATGAAAGATGAAGGAAAACTTGAAACAACTGAAATGTGATTGTACAGGAGGAGGATGCGGATATCATGAGTCGAGCATGTGAGCAATGATTAAATTTTAAAAATAATGGAAACGAAAAGAAATTAATACTGAACATCAGGAAGAGACAGCTGAAGTTCTTAGGACATGTAATGAGGAAGGAAGGCTAGGAGAATCTGATACTCAAAAGTCAGATAGAAAAAAAGGGAGACAAGGGAAAGCAGCGGATAATATATATGAAGGGCCTGGGTAGGTGGATGGCAGAGCGGGGTTTGGGTGGGGTAACAGAAGAAAGCGTGCTAAGACATACCAGGAATAGGGAGATGTGGAAAGCCATGATCGCCTACGTCCTGAAGGGACATGGCACATAAAAGTAGAAGAAGATTTTCCATCATTTGCCTCAAATTTTCAGTTAGCCTGATGAATATTCATTAGGGTTTCTTAATTTTTTTAAGTAATATTTTTCCTTTTGTTTATAAATACTTATTGCAAAATAAAATCCTTATATTTGCCTTGATAAAATCCCTTAGAGGACGAAACGCACCAGGGAATATTTTATTTTTACCTTTATTATATATGTTGGGCACCTCGACGTGGTGTAATAGTTAGCAATTTTGTCTCGCTAGAATCTGTTACAACTAAATAGTGCGTTCGATCCTCCTTGGGTACCCCATTTCTTTAGGCCTTGTGTTACATCTAAGAGGCGCTTAGAAAATAGATATTAGGGGAAAGCTTGTCTCGCTAGAATCATGACAATTGAATAGTGAGTTCGATCCTCACTGGATGTGCCATACTTTCGGCCTTGTGCCACATCTAAGCTGCGCTTAGTAAATCATCATATATATATATATATACATATGTATATGACTACTTGAATCTAGATTCATAAACTCTTCAATGAAACTAATACTTTGACATTTATAAAACATAGATAGATAGATAGATAGATAGATAGATAGATAGATAGATAGATAGATAGATAGATAAGTAAAGGGAATATTGTTGGGCAGCTAACCAACCATCCGGTAAGGGCGTGGCCAGAACAATAATATACTCCCATGGTCGACTGCGGCTATTCAAAAAAATTATGTCTGCATATGTTCCGCGAAGCATTTTATTGGTAAGATTGTAAGTCAAAAAATAAAGATTGCTTTCATAACATTCTGATCGATTTCGCCCAGACGTCAGTCTGTCCCTTTATAATAACTTCTGTTCCCATTCGCTATGAAAATTCTGTATACTATATTATTTTGACCGCTATTCACGAACATACATATAACATTGGCCACGATACCTTTTGCTTGTATACGAGAAATATATTTTGCTTGTAGACTGAGAACAAAAATAAATCAACTTCGTAAAAATGGCTTTTGAAAATGACAAGCTGGTGAAGAGGTAGGAGAAAGGTATTGTTTTAGAAAATTTGGAAATTTCATATTTCTCTTGTGAGTCACGTTCCCATTTTGACATTTTGTTTTTTGCTTTTGTTTTTTGTTCGATTAAAACAACACAGAAAGCTACTATCTTATAATGTTTGACTTAACATAAGAATTTGTGCAAAAAAAAAAATATATATAAACAACCTTGCCATAGTCTAGATCTCGAGTAATGACTCGGTCAGGGATCGTATTGAACAGAAAGCAAACGAAGATAATAGTAATAATAATAACTAGAAAGAGTCTCATCTCGACCATTAATAAAAGATGATAATTAAAATGAGAAAGAATAACTGCAATGAACTTGACCACTCTCAAGAGGGAAAATACAAAAAAAAGAAATTCGACCGTTCTCAAAATTAAATGCACACTTAAAATGAAACAACGGTGATAATTCAGTACTTAAAATGATGCAAGGGAGGTAATTCAGTATTTGGCAGTTGAAAGGCAAAATTAATTTTCTTAATAAAACAGTGAAAATAACCCAGAAATTTTATCCCGTACCGGATCGATTCTAAAATCTAATCAATTCTTATCAGTCATGAGGCTAATCACCGCTGAAAGTTTTATCCGAATCCATCCGGCGAATATCTTAAACCGACAAACAAATAAAAAAAAGACAAACGCGACCGAATAAAATACATCCGCTTCAAGATGGGGGTAATAATAATAATACTAATAATTATAATAACGTAGTCATTGAAGGGATTTGTACTCACAAGTATATCTCACAAATTACAACGAGCTTTATCTATGTCAAATATCTCTGATATTTGTTTGTTTATTTAAATGACCAGTGGAATATGTCATGACATTAGATTTCTTAACTTAGCCGGAAGGAAATGTGTATACAAAAGAAATCAAAGGAAATTATTATTTAAAAGACCCGTGAAAATTTTATGGTTTTCCAATTTGAATTTTCTGATGAATCTTAATTATTCAGTTAATTAAGCTCATGGCAAATTCTACGGCAATAAAATATCCGTATAAAATCCCCTTATCATATCGTTAAATATTTGAGCTTAGCAAATTTAACAAAATATTGCAATAACATTCTTAGATATAAATGTTGGTTGTTATTTTAGGAATTTGGTACAAATGAAAAGATTTAAAACTGAAGACTTCTCCATTTCACTGAAAGAGCCATTAAACACTTCAGTATTTATTTCTGTCTTTTTTTCAATTCAAATTCTCGCTGAAACCAAGTAGCGTTTCTGGTTTGAGTTTCGTTTTTCTACGGAATCAAAAGGGAATAGTTTATTATTTATTAGGTATTGGCAGGAGACGTTAAACGCTTATATATTCCCTTATTTCTTTCTTTTTATTTCTTACTTTTTGCCTTTTATTTTTCACTGAAACAAAGTCATTCCACACGATTAAAACAGTTCAGTCCATTCTTTATTAGGTATGAAATACTAATGAAGAGTATATCCATATAGCTATCAAAACAAACAGAGTTACACGACTCGGGTGCATCGACGACTGAGACCCACCTCCAAAGTTCTGAGCTGCTTTTATCTAAACTTATAACCAAATCGCGTCTACTTGGCTATGCTACATGTGCCTGGTATACACTTATCAGACTGCGATCCATGATTTTTATATTGGGCATTGGATATCTGTTCTCCAGACCCAAGTTGATATCATGCAACGCTTTCACTCAATACTAATAATAATAATCATTTCGGCATAGCCCCTAGGATGGTCGTAGTTTTCCTCTCTGTTCATAGGCAGAAAGAGTTAACCGAGTATCATGGCCGGGTGTCAAGAGGATTGTTTTTTAAATATGAAAGATGACGAAGCCAAAGTGACTTAGGAGCTACCTTTAGATACTCGGGAACACACTCAAGCGGATTTGTTGACGTTGATGAAATGATAACATACTAAAGGGGTTGTTTAATTAAAAACGTAGAAAAATTTACACTACAAATCCCATAAAGATACATTTTAGAGATTCATGATGTGTAGCTTGTTCCCACGTAAAAGACTTTCTGCTACAATGTGGTATATTTTAACAAAAAGTTATGGGTGGTCTAGTGTTAATAAATTACACTTATTCTTGTGTCTGTTTAAGAAATTATTCTTTTACCATTTAGCCACACATTATAATAGTTTTTACTTATTGATGGCTGTTTTTATTGTATGTGTATTGGTTCAAGAAGGATTATCCTTAATTTGCAAACGTCGATCAAAAAACTTAATCGACACAAAATATCAGTTGTCTTTTAAAAATATTTCTCTCGTGTTTAAATACACAGAATATATATGTGTGTGTGTGTGTGTGTGTGTGTGTGTGTGTGTGTGTGCGCGCGCGCGCGTGTGTGTGTGTGTGTGTGTGTGTGTGTGTGTTAATAGAACAGGGGTCATTGTAATATAACAGACCTATTAAGTACATATTAAAATATACATATTATCCTACAAACGTGGGCTCTGTCAGGCTGTCGTGCCCAAAGAAACAACTCTTATACTGCTGCTGCAATACATATGGTGCCACTCCGACTTTAATGAGTCATGGGATATCTGGACCTGGATTATCCTACGTCTATAGAACGATTCAGAGTTTTATGCACTATGCAATCAGGTGCATTGCATAGTGCATGAAATACCGAGTCGCGCTATAAACGTAAGATTATATATATATATATATATATATATATATATATATATATATATATACGTATAGGGTAGGTATGAATGGAATAAAATTTCATATCCAAAGAAACACTATTTTTTAAAAAGTGCTCAATACCAAGTAGAGCGAATAATATATATTTAGAACTTATAACATAAATATGTTATAATATCAATACAAAAGTAGCCATTTTGGTTCGACACTATCCGTGTCTTATCTCGTGATAAAGATTATTTCAAGTTTATTTCAAGTCTCCAACTTGAAATAAACTTCATCATTTGATAGAACGCAGATGGTGTCGAAACAAAATGGCCACTTTTGTATTGATATTATAACATATTTATGTTATAAATTTTAAATATATATATATATATATATATATATGTATGTGTGTGTGTGTGTGTGTGTGTGTGTGTGTGTGTCTGTGTGTACATATATATATATATTCAAGTTTCCTTAAAATGACAGACAAGGTGATATGATTAAGTTTTTTTTTGTTTTTTGGGGGGTTTTTTTATCATTTTTCATGTGATTTTATAACTTTTTCTTTAGAAAATAGATTATGTAAATTTATCCGAATGTTTTATTTCTCCAAGATCTTTCGGGTGTACTTTCGGTTTGGCTTTTAAGATCGTGTATATCTGTGCTTATTCCGTCAGGGTCATTCGCGGGTTGTTGACATTTAGTCTAGTCCTTCCTCTTTGACTTTACAGCCATGAGTGGCCCAGCAGGAGTTGGAACTCCAGACGGCTTCGCTCTTGGGATCACAGGGACAAGTAAGCTCTGTACCATGACAAGGAATGACTATATATATTTTACACCGGTTGTCGGAGTGAGGATTTCGTTATCAAATGTACCACTCTTTGACTTATTTAATAGCAACAATAGATAAAAATCAATAAATACGAAAGTAATTGTTGGGGATCACCCCTTTTCGCACATAAGAATGGACTCGTCTAATGTGTACATATAACCATGCCTATACAGAGAGCAGCAGTTGTACCGCCGCTTTGCCGCTGTTACTACGACACTGTCAGCTCTCTGCCTTCGGGCGGGGGGGCGCTCTCTGCTTCCGAGCAGAGAGCAATAACCCAGTCGTGGTTCCGCCGAAGGGTAGAACCACGACTGGGGCAAAAATAGACAGACATATTTTTGGCCCGGCTATATGGCCGGGAATAGCCATATTAAAATGACCATGTGTCACATCCGGCCTTGCGTGGGAAGGCTAGTAAATACAGTTGTACCGCCGCTTTGCCGCTGTTACTACGACACTGTCAGCTCTCTGCCTTCAGGTAGAGGGCGCTCTCTGCGTCCGAGCAGAGAGCAATAACCCAGTCGTGGTTCCGCCGAAGGGTAGAAGCACGACTGGGGAATAATAGACAGACATTTTTTGGCCCGGCCATATAGCCCGGAAAGCCCAGTCATAACTGACCATGTGTCACATGTTGCCCTTACTGAGAGGGACAACTAAATATAGTTGTATCGCCGCTTAATTGGTCAGTAAGGATATAGACTCATTACCCAGATATACTTCTTCATTACAAGATTGTATATATTGATTCCTACTAATAGTATTCCTAGTGTTCATGAATTGACTAACCCTTGTTCCAGTTTGTATATTTTTTGTTCAATCTAACTTACATTTTCTATCTCCATATCTGTTTTTGTTATTTATTATTTTGTGTGGTTTCTCAACAAGAATCCACAACAATAAGAAAGCTGATAAAAGTATAAAATATAATTAACTATAAGAATTTTTTTATTATAGTTGTTGCTAAAAATAAATAATTGAAAAATAACTTATACGCAAACAAATTCACTACGAAATAACAATATATGAAACTATGGACCCATTGATTTACCCGTGTAAAAAAAAACAGAAGGATTGCTGCCTAAATCCGCAATGTATATATATATATATATATATATTGGATCGCGGCAGCAAATAATTTCCTAAACACATCCTGTTAAATATAAGAGACAATGAATGTATATTGTGTTTAATCATAAGCCGTTTTAAATGTCGTATTTTGCCTTTAATTTCAGTTGAAAATAAAGACAAATATTCTCCAACATTTGGATAATTTTTTATTAAGTTGGTTCTAAGCTTTCGGCTTACATGAGCCATCTTCAGAGAGATTATTAAGACGGTAACACAATAACATCCGCCATCAGTGACGATTTTATTTTGTGTTGACATAAAAGTCCGCTAGGCAACGGCAATAGTTACCAAAAATAACAAACGCAGTTCGCAAATTTGCAATGCGATTCTATAACGTCACACCGCGTGATAGCGCGAAATGACAACAGAACTATGTATTCATTTACTTTTACAAATTTATCTTGTGGTAAAATGTCCATATAAACATATGTCCATGAAGCCATCGATGTACCTCAACACAGAAATTCATAACAAATATTCAAAACGTTTTCCGCTTGGTTCTACACACGCATGCACTCGTCGGATCATTGCCTGGCAGTTACTTTAAATGCTCTCACACGCTTTCAAATGGATTTTTAGGCCCCCGTGGCACTTTAATGAAGCGTCTCTGAATTATTAATGTTTTCTGCATACATCCATTGTTTAGGTGGCCCCACAGATAAAAATCCAAAGGATTGAAGTTGGAAGAACGTGCAGGCCATGGAACCGATCCTCCCCTACCCATCAATCTTTCATGGTAGATCACAGCCAGGTTATCGTGAACAATGTGACTAAAATATACTGGCATCCCATCATCCATAAACCATATGCGTCTTCCTATTTCTAGCGGTACATCCTCTATCAGGTCTAGAAGTGTGTTTGAAATAAACCCCTGTAGATAGCTCTTGTAAGACGTGCTGGGAGAACATACAGACCTCCTAAACCGTCACCTACAATTCCAGCCTACACATTAATCGAAAACTGATACCGATGTTTGGACTTCATTGTACCATTAGGATTTTGATCCACACACAAATGTTGGTTGAGTAAAATTGTTATTCCTTCTCTTAAAAATGATCCGTAAACAAGACTGAAGTGACAAACATCAGGTCGGCAGTTTGTGCAATAAACCATCCGTAAAAGTTCTCACGTGGTGACTGATCAGGGCGAACGACCTTGCACACATTGAAAATGTGATGGGTACAGAAACTGCTCTTGAAATAACCTCTATACGGTACTATGAGATCTATGAAATGCCAGGGCGACTTGACGTGTGCTGATACCTGGATCGTGACCGACAGCCTGTAGAATGTGTTCTTCGTGATAAAGCGTACGGGCGGATATCGGTCTGCTTCGATCCATAGTCTGTGGTGCCATTAATACTGTCTCATCAACATGACGATAAAAAGCAGCAAAGGTTGGATGACACGGTTGCCTTCGGTCTGGAAACGCAATCTGATACAGCTGAGCAGTCTCACGTTCATTAGCATTCGCGAGGCCGTATGTAAAAATCATATCTGCTCACGTTATGAATTTCCTGCCATTGCTAAACAGAACACTTTTCAGTTAACTCATTGCTACACGCGTTAAACATTAAAGACAAGCCAAAAATGTACACGAATGACTAATGTGACCTATTCTTCATGGAAACACGGCGCCATCTGACATAAGCTTTCTTTAATTTTAATAACTTAAAAGGATGGATTTGCTGACATTTGTTCATACAAATTTTTGTACTTGTTTTGGTGTGAAAAATCCGCTCCTAAAGTTTGCAAAATATATTTTTTATTTATTATATAAAAGTTAATATATTTTATATAAACTTTCATATATATATATATATATATATAGATAGATAGATAGATAGAGAGAGAGAGAGAGAGAGAGGGAGAGAGAGAGAGAGAACGTTAAGTAAAAGGTTTGTCACTTAGCTGACTGATATTAGCTTCAGCATACTGACTCCAGAGTTTCTTATATGAACCTGTCTGTCCACTCGTCAGGGGGTATCAGCAATTGACTGCTTATACTTCTAGATTTTACTTTTTATGTGCATTTATCATTGATGCAGGATTTTAATACTAATTGTCACACACACACACACACACACACACACACACACACACACACACACATACATATATATATATATATATATATATATATATATATATATATATGCAGTATATCTTCATTTAAGCATGTTTCAATAAATAATATATACATTTTATGTTGTTTTTTTTTTTTGCAATAATCTGTTGTGATGGTGATTTTTTTCTAAACGCGCTCTCTTATAATTATCTTAAAATTAATCGTTGTGGTTACGAGGTTTTGTAAACAAGCGTCCCCGATGCAAATGGGTGACCAGAGATAGTAAACTGCAACATGATATGAAATGTTAGTAGACTCAAATAAATTTTTAAACACTTTTTTTCAGTTTCTAAGAATATTTTGGAAACGATAATGATTTACTGATACAAGTCCTGCTAATTATCCATAGACGGAAAGGGAAGGGTGGATTCATGCCTTTCGCAATGGTATTTGCGCTTACGTGAATATAACAACTCTAACTGGAATTGGAACTCAGCTCTCCGATTTTTCTTTTGAGGCCGTTATCCATTACACAACACGCGCATCCCTACTTACAGCACTTGGTATTCTCAAGCAGTCGCTCGTCTAGGTACTGACCAGACTCAACATCGCTTAACTTCGGTGATCGTCCGAGAACCAATGTTTCAACATAATAAACTGTCAGCAAAAGTATATAAGGATGCGGAAGTAAAAACTGCAAGGATATGCTATTTACACAACAACAGTTCCAATATTAATACGAGCACTAGGATTTTAATATAATACTGATATATACATTAAGAAATCCCAGGAAGACAGAAGAAGTATCTTAAAATTGAACAAAAAAAATGGAACAGAGATAAGTGAATGGGAAACACAATGAAAGTTTGGAACTATTGTTGGCAAGAATACCGAGGAAGGTGCTGGAGACTTGAGTTGACTTGCTGTCGCTTATTCATCTGCGATGGACGCCAGGCATCGTGTGAAAAGATGTAAATGAATTGAAAAATACTAATTTAAAATAGTAATAATATATTAAATATCAGAAAATTATCAAAACATTATTCATTTTTTTCATTTGTTATTGAAGAGCTGGGTATGTAAATTTTAATATTTCGGCTTAAACAAATATGTTCCTTTGACCAATGATGCTAGAATGTATAAAATTTTCAGTTTCATGAAGCAAAGAACAAATCACCTTGATTTTCTTTCCATAATTTTATTAGTTTCCCTTTTTTCGTATATTTTTTACAATTCATTTACTTTCAGGTCATTAGTTTCGTAAACGAGATTGGCTTGCGTCACTTAATCACACGAAAGAATTCATCCTAAATATATATATATGTATGTGTGTGTGTGTGTGTGTGTGTGTGTGTGTGTGTGTGTGTGTGTGCATCATACGAATATATGAAGCATAAACACATACAGGTACATATATACGTAGTTATGTGTCTGTGAGTGTGAATAGATAGATAGATAGATAGATAGATAGATAGATAGATAGATAGATAGATAGATAGATCTAATGGGCTAAAATATGTACAATAAAAAATGATGTAAATATATCTGACAAATTCTCAAAAAAAATTAAAAACATTGTGCCTGTATACATAGAAATTATACAATATATATATATATATATATATATATAGAGAGAGAGAGAGAGAGAGAGACAGAGAGAGAGAGAAAGAGAGAAAGGCGGGGGCTGTGAAAGTGTATGAGATTGTGTTTCATCCAAAAAAACAGTTGGTATCTTTCTTAAAGTAAGCCGTTTTTAAATAATAGCGCCAAATATCAGGAGACATAAATAGTTATAAGTCCAATTAAATATCTACATATTCTTACATACAGTTTTACGGTATTTAGATCCACTCGTCAAATGACTTAAATGTAAGTTTTATTTATTACAGTGTGTGTGTGTGTGTGTGTGTGTGTGTGTGTGTGTGTGTGTGTGTGTGTGTGTGTGTGTGTGTGTGTGTGTGTGTGTGTGTGTGTGTGTGTGTGTGTTTACATTTAATAGGACGAATCCTTTTCACCTCAATGGGGATACCATGTGTATGATGACGTTTTTCTTTTAAATAATGGAGACTCTAATTATTTGTATTATTGCGTGATTGTTTCTGTCTCGTGTAAGCTGGCCTCAATAATTTTAGTCTATTTTGGCTATTGGATCTATGTGTTGTTTTGGTTTTGTCTATAAGAAGCTGCCGATTGCTATGGTTTCTGCCTTGCTTATTAATGTGTTGTTTCTTAGAGCTTTCTTCTGATAAATGTCACGTAAGACTTCGAGAAAGTGTAATCTTTGTGTGACCTATATATAACATAGGTTTTATAAATTCTGTACATCAACAATTGTCATTTTTGCGAATGATAATACATAATTTGAAGAGGAAAATGAACAAACTCAATAGACACAACATGTATATACTCATTAATAAGACTTATCTGAAAAAGCAGTTGCTATCTAAGTAATATATATATTATTTTTTTTAAATGTAAGGTCAATAGACACCTCCTAACACACTAACCTGCTCCCATTCTATCAAACACTCTTCCCATCTGCCCAACCCTCATCCTCGCTATCCTTACTCATCTGTCACCTTCCTCCTGACATTCCCTATGTCTAACCACTCCTTCTCTTTACCTTCCCCTTGCGCAATAGTGGCAGTGGAATGGCTTGCTTGGGGTGAGATGATTAAAATATATATATATATATATATATATATATATATATATATATATATATATATATATATTCCTGTGTATCATAAATATTTGCTTTGTTAACTTAACTCCAAAACTTAAGTTGCCGCCACATCTATGTTTCCGCTATTATTATTGTTGTTGTTGTTGTTGTTGTTGTTGTTGTTGTTGTTGTTGTATGAAAGAGAAAAAAGTCTCTGATGTACAAATTTAGGAAGATTAATCTGAAAAATTTATATCAGGTATATGTCACACAGCCAAATATGCAAATTGTGGTGAGAGATTTTCTTAAAAGCATCGCATAAACATATCGGATAAATCCCTGCACTCAGAATGTATCCACTCGATAGTGTTCCCAAGTATCTAGACGTGTCTCTCAATTTTCCTTGGATCCTTCATTTTTAAAATGTAAGAAAAATAGTCCTCCCGACACTCGTCCATATTGCTCTCCAACTATTCCAAATTATAAACAGATATGCACAAGGCGTCAACCACTCAGCAAATTATGGTTGAGCAACTGACAAGCATGTATTTGGTATTAAACGGGGCCCATTTCAACTCACCAAGATAAAAAAAAAAATGTACAGTTAATTAAGATCGGAAATAAGGGGTGACTATCTTGGGAGTCAGCACCTGCCATGCTGATCTAAAGCAAAAAACAGAAAGGTTCCATCAGACGATTAAAAAAAAGAGTAGTTTTGTTCTGGAGGAATTACAATTAATAAAACGTTTCTATTAACAACAGATTTTAAGTCATTTGTAGATCAACTGCCAATCTGACTTCACTGAACCGATCAGACTTACAATTAAAACGGGAGTAAATAGTTGTGTCATCATAGAATTGAAAATTGATAACATCGGCAAGGAGGTTGATGAAAAGTAGGAATAACAAGGGTAGATTACTTAATTTCTACTTGTTCTTTACTGTTTTTGCATTACGATTTAAAAGTCAATACATTTATTTAGGATAGTATAGTATTGTATCTGCGTTTAAGTTTTATGAAAATAGTTTCTGAATTGTTATGCTATAACACTGGATAATATTAAAGCCAAAATAGCAACATTTCGGGCTTTTTTTCATATTAAGATAAAATTACATACACATATATATATATTTATCATCCACATATAAACTTGTTTCGCTGTATCATAGTTTATCAGTGTGGCTAGACATCCATTTGCTTCTGGCTGGGATCGAAACTCAACTGATTTGGTGTCAATCGCAGTCGTTAACCCCTAAGCCATAAGCGTATGGACTTAACGAAGGGAAATTTTAACGTATTGTATACAAACGGAGTATACACACGACAGTCAACGAAAGAACTCAATTCATTCCTGAAGAGTAATGCATAAATTGCGGAAGTAGTAACTTTTTTTTCCTCTCTAGAGAGCTCAATCGTAATGATAGTATAATATATTCGTCATCCACATATATATATAGAATTTATCTTTTATCTTAAACCAATATATATATATATATATATATATATATATATATATATATATATACTAGTTTTAATAGATAGGATTAGAATTAATTTGATGTATAATGATACTAAATTTGACGTAGTTTATTATTTGCATAAACTTAAAATTTCTTCTTTATGAATTCATTGCCAAATTTGCTTATGGCAAAAATTATTTACTTAAGGCAAAATAATTTCGTAAGGGAAAATATTTCCCACAAATTTTGCGTTCGTTTTCTTGCTTTCTTTCAAAACGAGGTCATTTCAAAAATTATCAGGACCGGGGCTATAAAAGAGAAAAGCAACAACACATATTAATTTGGCATTTAATCTCCTTCAAAGTAGTCTCCTTCTGAATCTACAAACTTTATCCAGTGTCGTTTCCACTGACAGAAGCATTACATGGAACTTCCTTTCTAGTGATAGTAATCAGCTGCTTCATTATATTTTTTTATATCCTCGACGTTTTGAAACCTTATTCAAGTCGGATTTGAAGTAGAAAAAATTCGCAAGGGACTTTTTTTTTTTTTTAATCATCTCAGGAAGGTGACAGATGAGTAAGGATAGCGAGGATGAGGATTAGGCAAATATGGTGGTTGTCGGACATGGGGAATGTTGACTGGCTGCAAAAGTCAAAGTCACTAATGGAATCTGTGGTGTTGTGGGACGACCCCATTCTACTCACTTTCCTTCCCAACAGAAGTGAGCGAGAACGGAAAAGGCCAAAGTCAGTCTTAATTAAACTAGTCCATTATATGTGCTTCATCTCGGTTACCTTGGCCACAGTCCCGAACACTTTTTCATCGGGCCTCGTATATATTCTGTCAAAAATATAATATTCCTACCTGATAGTGAAGAGCGGTCACATTACGTAACTTTCAGTCGTTCATAGATAAGTGTTGTGAACATTATATTTATTGATAATAATTATTGTAGCTCCGGTTATCTATTGGAATCTTCTTTTGCCAAGAGTATGCTCACCTTGACATATGTTAAACTTCATAACATTACGTATATCAACAAGTATTATATATACATACCGGGAGAGAGACCACTTATTTATCTCTAGTCAGAATGGCGTTCTGTTAAGCGAATTGACTGGTCAAACTGTTCGATTGCTGTCCGATCATCTAGAATACCTATTAATCATTTAGAGCCCTGAATATCTACGCCTGTTGCATTTATACCATAATATCTCTCTTCTCTTTTTCTATCGCTCTCTCTCTCTCTCTCTCTCTCTCTCTCTCTCTCTCTCTCCAAACATTTGACTTTCGTGCCCATAAAAAAACGGCGCGTCAAAAGGACATTTTTTCTCATGATACCGTTATTTTTTTTTTCACTACTTTCACTCTTATTCAATATTTATTGTTTTAAAAAGAGATGATCAGAATTTAACCCATTAGTACCCATGGCCCTATTTTTAGCACCATATTCGTGCAATTTTCAGATATATCTTTGGTTAGTCATAAAGAATGAAGTGTCTTTCAAATATATCACCTACTGTCTGATGTATATTGGCAACACTAATGTCTCAGTTGTCAGTATAGTGTAGAAAACTTGAGGATACACTCAATTTCATCTATCATTCAAGCAAAAACATTTTTGCAAATAATACTTATATCTGATTTATATTTGTATATAATATATATGAATGATTTAACTGTCCTATAAAGCCAAGAAAATGTATGAAAGCATATTTGCTCAAGTATTCCATGCTCTATAAGTTTTGTCCTAAAATAAGGATCAAACTAAAAAAAATTTTTCCCTTAAAATAATGCAATGAATTTTTATGTTTAGTATTAAATAAATTTGTACAAATTAAAGATTTTTGGTAAAAAAAAAAAAATCAAGAATTAAATTTGGGTACTAATGGGTTAATAAAACCTAAACATAGATAAAAGTCAATTCATACATTTTCTTTTTTCTTGAGAATTTACAACAAAAATATTTAATTCCGTTTATTTTTTACAAGAATAATTTTATATTTACAACAATATAATAATTAATACAATTGTAGTACGACTAATGCAATGTAAGTTAGATCAAGCATTTGAACTTATTTAGATATTTTTTATCATTTTACCCTGACCAAGGTAATAAAGCCACGAAGAGGTTTCTGAGTATTCGAGAATTATGAGAAAATGCTATTAAGAAGAAAGGACAATAAAATAATAAGACGGAAGATAACGATTGGCATTGCATTTAAATATTTGGAGATCTAAGTTAACTGGGATGCAAAAAGTCAGAATTTCCACAAGCGAGAAGTTCGATAAAAGAAACATAGAACTTACGGTTGCATCTAGCCATTTCAACTGTAAAATGTTGTGAATTCGTCGCCAATCTCGTACTGGGCTTGAGCTCATAAAGTCTAGGTACGTGAGTTGTGATGCAGTAGATATCTACTCGGAACGAGAAATCGGAGAGCCGAGTTCGAATTTCAGTTGAATTCATTGCATTCACTTACGCGCAAATACCCTTGAGAAAAGTATAAATTCTTATCCTCCCTCCAGCTATGAGTTAAATACATGACAGGACTATAGCCTTGGTTGGCAACCAGTCTATTGCAGAAAGTAATGGTAAACTACTGCGAAAAAATCTTCCCAGTCAGTCATGTCTCTTTCAATACATGATCGCCCAAGCGTGTAGAACTTATGGCACTTAACTGACTAACCCTAAAGAAAAGTTCACCAAAACAATTACCATAAAGTTATTTTTTAGAAATGACATTAGTTACGTTAGGGCAGTGGGAAAGTGACGAAGCGAGTTGTTAGATCAGGACCAATAACATTACAGATTCTTCTTAGGTAAAAAATAAAAAAGACAGGTGGCTATATTATGAAGTATAAGGCATACATAACGCAGACTGGTAGAGTTTTGAATTTGTCATATTACCAAGAGAGAAATAAATGAAATGGTGTTCCATTTTTTGTTCAACTTCTGTATTTGTATGTGGGGGTGGGATGTCGTGTGTTTCTAGCTGACTGAATTATTTTTTCTCTTCCTACCGATCTCTCGTTCATTCTAAGACTTTAAATAGTATCTGTACCAAGACAACTTATTTGGACAGACGTGGATCCGTTAATTGAAGCCACGCCACGCGACAGGATATCGGCGTCGACGACGAAAAGCCGGAAGTTTCCATTCTAGACACGACTTCGGATTGTGCATATCACCGACTGACGTCTCTCACGATCACACTAATCTTTCCTTCTCTTCCATTAGCACATAGGTAGGGAGGTCTATCCGGCATTGGAACCAGACCCCTACTGATGCTGTCCGCCTCCGCACGAGACCTGGTACAATACTTAGGAGACGTTTTAACAAGTATCTACCCTAAGTGACATGGAAATAGATTATTGTCGCGTAAGAATGGCTCTATCACTGTTTTTTTTTTTTATCGATCAAAATGTTTCTCTCGATTTTATTATTTTACTTATTTATTTTCTTTTAATAATAATAATAATTTATCACTAATGTAATTGCCTATAGCTGCGCCTGATAACACATATACCTATTTCAGTAAGCGAAATATGTTTTCAATACGATTATCTCACATTAGTAAACGATACGTTCACTTTCCGTCTCCGATTCCATCAGTCATCATTCTCCACAGTTTCCTTTTTGTTGTTCTGAACAGTATTTGCTCTTTATGTTTGTGCTACTTGTTCTTCAATCGATTTGCTCGAACTTGTCATGTAGGTTATCAGCTGCTTCCCACCGCTTCTATGCAACCTGTGAGTGTTACATTCTCTAAGCCTTCTTTTTCATGTCGCAAAATCAAATGTCACTTTAAGATTACTGAAAGGTACATAAACTCTGAAAATAATTTTGGTCCACGACGTTAAAATCGAATGTTGGCTGTATGACAGTAAAGGTTGAACCACTGATAATCCATATTTTTTGCCTTATTGTAGATAGCAAATTAGCAAAATATCGTCTGACATGAAATAGTGTAAAGCTTAAAAGTATGCCATGGAAATTTTGCGAAAAAATGCACTCACTGACATTTATTAAAACTTGTTAAATGTTTTCGAGACCAAACAATGAATGTGAGCATAGTTTCAGCTTTGGAGCGTCAAGTTAGGTTTCGGAACGAGGTATGCAGGCTCCTGTTTATCACCAGCGAAAATATATGGTTAATAGTGGTATTTAATAATGATACTGAGTTCCCTGCATGCTGTGGTTAGTGCAGAATAAAAAAAAAGGAATTGTTTTCGGGACAGCATGTACATCTAAAACAGGAAATATACTCACACAGATACACGTGTGTGAAAATATAGTTTGTAATAGATAGATAGATAGATAGATAGATAGATAGATAGATAGATAGATAGATAGATAGATAGATAGATATATGCAAACTAATGTGTGGAGAGCTGTGGATGGATGTGTATGCGGGCAGGTAACTTTATTATTTTGTTATATTTTTCGTGTAGACGTACATGTCTCTTCTTTTTGTCCAAAAGTGTTTTTTTATTCTTTGATTATTTTGTTATGCTACTATAACAAATAGCGTGCAAATTGTAGACAGTATAAATGTTGTTGAAAGTAGGCATATCTTTAATTTCTAAATACGGCCAATACGTTGTGATATTTATAATCCATCCTGATTAACAAAAAAAAAACAAAGATTGATTTCTAGATTTTTATAAAAAACCTTCTATCATTTTAAATCCATTTTACAGTTGGTGGGACGTTTCACATTCGCGTTTTCGACATGTGTATAAGATTTGGTACAATTACATTCTGGTTTAAATATATTTGTTCTGGTCAACGAAATGTAGACAGTCTAGTCAGAAATGCGTAATTATTTATATGCATTTAAATTCATAAATAATGTTCATCTGACATAGTTTTGATTTCGTTGTCGAGATGTTGTTTCTAACAAAAAGGTTAGATTATAATAATTAATTCATTTAATATTTTGAGTTTGTTTAACAGGAGTGATGCATTTTTTCTACTTTTTCCTAAAGTCATCCGGTGGTTTGTAATTATTGTGTAACTGGTTACAATAAAATATATTAATCTTACTACAATTGTCTCTTATTGTTGTTTAGTTTTGAATGGGTCAATTTTATTTGGTTGTCTATAATGTAGTTTAGAAAGCCGTTGTTAATTAGCGTTTGTTTTATGTTACTAACTTCTTTAAGGAATAGATCGCGTGTAGATAAGATCAAGCGAGGCTCCATTAGCAAGTTCTTTTTTTTTTTTTTCATTACCGCTAAATTATATCTAATTAGACATTCGCTATTACAATTGAGATGACAAGATTTTTTTACTGTAGACTTTCAGTATAATGAAATAATGAATGTATTGTTATTGGATTTTACAAGAACGTATAAAAATGCATTTTTGTTGTTGTTGTTGTTGTTGTACTTGATAAGTGCGTAAGGAAATGTTAAAACAGATTTTTATTTCAAATTAGGTCTTAAGTATTGTATTTCTTTTTTTCTTTTTCTTTCTTTTGTTTTCTTTTTTTGTTAATCAGTTACAAGCCTGATTTGATTTTTTTTGGGGGGGAGGAGGTTTTATTTTTTTTAGCTTTTTACTTTTTTAGTTTTGCCTCTTGAACTTTCGACGTTGAATATTTGATTCTGATTTTTAATATACTTGCCTTTTAGATTTGCGATAAAGACTTTTTTTTTACTGTCCTTGTTGTTTTGGAACTTTGTTAAATGACACAAAACAAAAGAATTCTATGCAGACGATGGGAAACAACTCAAGAATTCATGGTAATTAACAGGTAATAAAGAAAAACAAACTGTGAAGAAAGCAACGGGAAACCACACCACTGTATTTTCAAATAATTCATGGCAATTCACAGATAATAAAAAAAAAATGGAATCAGTGGAGAAGGCAATGGGAAACTAATCTGTTTCTCAAGAATTCATGGCAATACATAGATAATAAAGAAAATAAATCTGTGGGATTGACAATGGAAACTGCCCCACTAAGAAATCATGGCAATTAGCAGATAATAAAAGAAAGGAATCTGTGGAGATGGCAAAGGGAAATAATTTTACTAACTTTCCTAAGAACTCATATCAATTCACAGATAAGGGAAAAGAAATCTATTGAGTAGTCAATGGGAAATCATTCCTATATATTTCTTAAGAAATCGTGGTAATTCCCGAATAATAAAGAAAGGTAATCTGTGGAGAAGTAATTAGGAAACCACTCCACTATCTTTCCGAAGAGGTCATGGCAATTTAAAGATAATAAAGAAAGGAAATATGTGGAGATGGTGATAGGAAAACACTCCATTATCTTTCCCAAGAAGTCAGGCCAATTCTGAAATAATAAGAACACCAAATGCAGTGTTTTGATCGTCTGCTTCCAAAAAGGACATTCCGAAAAGAATATATTTGTCTTTTATAATAATCTTTCCAAGAAGTTATGGAAATTCACGAAAAGAAAAGGAATATGCGAAGAAGCAACGGGAAAACACTCCACTATATTTCACATGAAATCATGGCAATTTAGAGATAAAATAGGAAAGGAATCTGTGAAGAAGGCAAGAGGAAACCACTCCAATATTTTTCCCAAGAAGTCATGGTAATTCACTGATAATAAAGAGAACTTGTGGAGTGTCATAATCGGATGCGCCCTAAAGAGACATTAGAAAAATATATTGTATTTTGAGAGCTTCGATCTAATAAGCTTTTCTTTTTTTCTTTTTTTTTTCTTTTTGTTTCCCTCAAAGTTTTTAGTCAATGGTCTGTTGATATTACTACAATAATTATGCGACCGTTTATCGATAATGATTTATGGTTGTCAGTTTTTAAATGCAAACACATAAATATAAGCGATCATTTCGTGATTTATGTCTGCGTTAAATGTTTTTCTTCCTTTTTTTTTAGAGAATTCGATGCCGAACTAAAATTTCTTGATATTCTTCAAACTTATACTTATAAGTAAATACACGTCATGGATACATATATATCCACACAATTTTTCCCTTCTGTTTAATCGATTATAATATCACGTTTCATGACAAGGGCAAAAACATTGATTAGCAAATCAGCTTCTCAGAGTTTGCTTTGAAAAGAAAACAATTACATTTTACCATAATACTTTTCCTCATATTCCTTTCATCTTCATTCCAATTACTTTTCACCAAGTCTTAATATGATTTTGAATCTTAGATAATACTACTAATATTATTAACAGTTAATATTTATTTATTTATTTCTCTCACTCTCTCTCTCTCTCTCTCTCTCTCTCTTCTTCTTCTTCTTCTTCTTCTTCTTCAGTGTGCCTTGCCTTTCAGGAAAAAGATAGGTTTTCATTTGTTGCTTTTGTTTCCATTATATCCTATGAGTATCAAATTTTCTGAGCCTTCTTTCCACTTTATGTGCCCTAAAAAATTCAATTTCTGATGTTAAGTATAAGTGTCCTTTTTATTTCCATTTTCTCAAGAATTTCATCGTTGCTTACATGTTCAGTCGGTGATATTCTCAGCATCCTTCTGTAGACCAACATTTCTATTGTCTCCAGTTTTTTTCTTCGTCTGCGAGTATATTGTCCTATATATATATATATATATTAGCGGACTGACGATTTACAACCGTTCAGTACTCTTTGTGTCTAACAAAATTTTCCTGTTTCTTAATACTTTGCTTGGCTTTTGAAGGTAACTTTCGCTATCCAGTGAACTCTTCAGATTTCGGAGTCGCATTTTCTGTCTTCTGTTAAAACACTTCAAAGATATTTTAACTGTTTTCCATAATTAATTTTGCTATTTTCAATTTATAATTTAGATTCTAGGCTGTTTCTCTTGCTTACAATTATGCAATGCATTTTGTCTTCTTGCAATTTACATTTCTCTTGTTTTCTTTTACTGCTGTCTGTAGAAGTTCGTGTGGTTTACATTCGGCGCCCTGCTACCAAAGCGGTCATCTGCATGCCTAATGTTACTAAGATTGTGGTCGCAAATAACAAACTTTCATGGCATTTTTTATTCTCTCAGAATTGCCTTACTGTAAAGTTGAATAAGTCAGGTGAGATGACGTATCATATACCCCTTTCTAATTTTGTGGATTTACTGAATTCATTTTCTATCATCGAGCGGCTAGTTTGCTTCAAGTGCAGGGTGACTGAAATTTAAAATATTTATAATTTATTTATTAACTATGATTTTTACAATCGACGGATTAGAGAGGAAAGCGTTTCGCATGAAGTTTTATCTAAAATTGGATACGGACGCCAGATTTCTCTACCAGGTTTCTGATCTGCCCAGTAATTGTGTCTACTGATTTCACCAAGAACTCTTGTGATATGGAAGACACAATTTCTTGTCATGTCAATAAGAAAAAAACGTTCAGTTCATTATTATTATTATTATTATTATTATTATTATTATTATTATTATTATTCCTTATTTAGCACAGTATTAAATTATTGATTATTGGTGTTCTCCATCCATTAAGTCATTTTGACCTCAGATAGAGAGCACATTACGCAAAATATTGGCAGTTCTTAGTAATATCGATTTCTGCAGAATAGGCACATTGGGCTTGTCTCCTAGTATTTCCAGTCTACTGTTCCAAGTCCTCGAAATGGAACCTAACACACCAATAGTGATGGAGACTGTAGTAGAATCCATACCCCAGAAACATCCCATCAGTGCTGAGATCGGTATATCTACTGAGTATCTTTCCAGACAAGATTTTAATTACCTTTTTAACATCAATAAAATAACACTTTCCGCTCACTTTATCAATAACATAATTATTATTTTCTTTGATTTCTGTTGTATACACATTTCCTTCGGAGTCCCAACCAGATTTCTAAGGTCAGAAATGGCTTCATCACATTTTCTACTAATAAACTTTGTAAAAATAAAATACGATCAAACACATTTTACATAGATAAAGATCTTAGTAATATGTGAGTTGTACTTGCAAGCTCATTTTTTTTTTATTTCTTTAGGGCATGTTTTACCAAGAATCTCTTTAATGAGTCTATTGGAGCCTTTTCCAATCAATCCGAGGGCTAAAACAACTCTAATTATTGATGTCCTCATGTTTTGAGATTCCACTTCAAGAAAATTATATTTTGATAGCTTTTTGAAGATATTCATAGATTCTGCAGGAACCGCCATGTCACTAAGAAATCAGATTTTGATCTTGTGGTCTTTGACCCCCGATGTTTGGGCGATTAGATTAAATTGTTTTATTATGTTTTTTTTTAATTTTTATTATTATTATTTCACAAAATTGTTTCATTTGAAAGTCAACAATGAACTTAAACACATTGGATACACAGTTTGATGCAATTGCCTCGCCTGTAGCACGAACCTAATCAGTTGATTGTTGGGTAATGACTTCTATTGTCAAATAAATTCATCGACAGACATTATCAAACACCCAGTCATATTCAGCGATATTCAGAAAAAAAAAACAGAAAAGAAGAAAAAAACGTTCTTCCTCGAGATGTAATTTTGAATTTCTGAATTATTGAAATCCGATATCAAGTCGAAGGCATCAATAAAATCAATAAGTCAGTTATTGATCCGCAAAATCGTCGCCTTTGTGTATTATTAGATTCTATATATGTTTGTTGAAATTGCTTTATTTTGGGCCCAGATCTCTCACACACACACACACACACACACACACACACACACACACACACACACACACACACATATATATATATATATATATATATATATATATCCAAATGAATAAGGAACAAAGAAAATAGTTTCAACATTCAAAACATTAATTTAAAACAGTACTCAATATAAAAATAGACCAGTTAATACTTATTATTAATTATTACTTCAGAAGATTCGAAAATGTACAAACTACTATAAAATTGTACATTTTGTTTCGACATTGAAAGAACAATGTCTTATCAGGTAGTTAATAATGATGATAATAAACGTTTTTTAACTATGTGATGAAACATTGATCTTTCAACGTCGAAACAAAATGTACAATTTTGTAGTAGTTTGTAGTTTGTACATGTTCTAATAATAAATACAAATATGTGTGTATGTATGTGTGTAGACGCCTTACATACCACCGATGTAACAATAGTGCAATGAAAAATCATTTATTAATTCATAATTTGCAAGAACCATTAAGAAAAATGTTGGTTCAAAATAGAAAAATACTATTTAACTCACAATATCAAAAGCATCTCACTATAAGAGAGGCATTATATATCAAATAATTTTCTCCTACCATCAACCTTACATTATTTAACAGTGGAAATGAAGTTTTGAAAGTTTTTACAAAACAGACAGACGTTCACATAATGACCAGTCGCGCGCGTCAAGTGAAAGCGTTTAAAGAATACTCCTTTTCAAGAACACAAAAATTACGTTACAGTCAAAACATGAGGATAAAATGACAACATCAGAATAATCACATCCTTGCAAATGGCCAGTGAAGTGGATGAAAGTGCTGGGAAAAACAAACATTATGGAAAATGTTTACGTTCCTTATCTCCAGCAGAAAGAAAACATGTAAGAATACTGAAAAAATTAAATAAAAAATTAATAAAATCTTCCTTGTTAGTCATTTGTAATGAAGTATGTTAAAGGAAAAATTGCTGTCCAAATGTACATTAATATATATATATATATATATATATATATATAACTTATTTGTTTAAGCATTATTTTAATGGATACTCTAATTTGAGTAGATACCCTTTTTTATCATTAAGCAGTATATTATATATATATATCTACTGGCCTGAATAATCGAGCAATATTGTGAGAAAAATATGCGTCCTCCGGCAATTTATCTGACGTGTCTTAGACAAAACTCGAATGAAGCCTTTTCAACACATAATTCCCTGATGTTCATATCGGTTGTTTTCGTTTCCTAATGTAAACAAATACTATATATA
Source organism: Ascarosepion bandense (assembly GCA_037127315.1). Classification (NCBI taxonomy): domain Eukaryota; kingdom Metazoa; phylum Mollusca; class Cephalopoda; order Sepiida; family Sepiidae; genus Ascarosepion; species Ascarosepion bandense. The sequence goes on along the minus strand of JBBBDQ010000856.1, from coordinate 4,852,369 downwards.
TATATATATATATATATATATATATATATATATATATATCGCAACACGTCCCTGTGAATTTACGTTCTGGCAGCCCTATCAGTACTATAAGAACAACCCAAGCTGTTCTTGATTCAGCGATCGGCCAACACTTGCTGAACAATCCTGCATGTGCATCCTCGTACGAGGACAGTTGGTTTTCTGTCTTGCACGCTCGCTCAACATATCATCTACGGGTCCTAGAGGCTATTTGCCTGAAAATCCAGTGACCGAGCCTGTGCAAACAGAAAGAGCATTTCCTTCGCTCCTTGCAGTTACTGGAGAGTCTGTGAGTGAAACTTTTTCTTTTTTAATCACTCTTGTGGAATCAAATGTACAACCACCCCCCCTCACATTTTAATGTATTTTTCATTAAAGTTTATTTTTAAACGTATTCCACTTTCTCCTTGTTCTGTGAGTAATTCCCCTATTGATATCGTCTTCGTTCAGCCCTTTTCATAATTTTTGCCAACGAAGCCCTTGAAAAGGTGTTGGCCGAAAGGTTCCTCGGGTTTTGGGATAAATATGACGTCTTTTCTTTTTAGAGCAATTTGTGGTTTCTGTGGGTACCGATCTTTATTCACACACACACACACACACACACATATATATATATATATATATATATATATATATTAATGTTTTAGACGTTGTAAATTTTTCTTCGTTCTTTATTCACTCGGATATATATATATATATATATATATAGTAAAAAATTTTAAAGAATATTTTTCGAAAAATTAAAAAAATGAAAATTTTCTTATTTTCTAAAAATGTTGTGTTACCTAAACTTTCGGACTGTATGGGGTTTCTGTCCCTTTTCATATAACTCTTTTCCTTTTCTCCCCATTCTAGTCCTTTTCACTTGCTTAAATCTGTGTGTGAATTTTGTGTTAATTCCTACCCCTATTTTTTGTTTGTTTGTTTCTTTGTTTGTTTTGTTGTGCGTGTGCGTGCGTGCGTGCGTGCTTGTGTGTGTGTGTGTGTGTGTGTGTGTGTGTGTGTGTGTGTGTGTGTGTGTGTGTGTGTTTTCTAATTTGCCAACGTATAACTTTGAAAAAGTGTTAGTTGAAAGGTACCTAAGGTACAACATGACGTCCATTTTGCTTAAGTCTATGTTTTGTTTCCGTGGGTACAAATCTCTTTATATATATATATATATATATATATATATATAAAGGAAAACTCAACACGTCATTTCAATTGGTTATAATTCATTTCTATGAGCTTAATTAGCTCATTTCATCAGACCTTACAATATTCCTTCCATTTGGTACAAAAAATTTTACCGGAATAAGCATTTTCTTTAACTGAAGAGAAGGATAAAAATAAAAATAGAATACAAAATTTAAAATAAAAAGAAGGAAAAGGAAAAGTGAAAGCGGAAAAGAGAGGTAGAACTCAGGCATTGGCTTCAGATCTGTCTGGGATTGCCCAGGCCGTCGTGAAGAGGTTGACTGTTAAGGAATTTCTAATTCCCTGAATACTGGTGTTTGTGTGACCCCATAAAACTAACTCATCTATTTATACTAACTTATATCCATATATACATATGCGTACATTCCCGCATATACTTACAAACGTTACTTTGTTTATGCTTACATATATTTACCGACTTACACATTTTCCTATCTACTTACGGATCTTGGCATTCGTACACTTACACATATACATCTCATAAAGACGGGATTTCCTCGCGTATAAGTAGCGTTATATATATACATACACATATAATTGCTAGTAATTTTCACACATGCTCACAAATTACGTCAATATTTTCATACTGCCATACATCCACTGGATTTACACACATATACATATACATCTGCATACATATATATATGTATATATAAACACAAGAATAATTATATAAGTACACGAGCAACTTCTTTTATCTCTATGCATAAAGACAATGTACGTCTATGTACATTTAATTCCCAAATGAGGTGGTATATTTTCTTTTCATACGCCTTAATAAATATTACTCATCTATATCCACATATACCGGCCTACCTCATTTGGATTGTTGATGCTAACCTGTATACCTACGGTAGAATGATCAGTACATGAAGGCATAATTAGTTTCAGGAATGTATAATTGATTGTATCTAAAATTAACATAACTTACATATAATCTGGTGTTCTCACACGATGGAAAAACGTATACATAATTAGGTCCGTTCTTGTATATGAAATACACTTTCCTTTCCTGTACCTTCCTTTTTATACTGTTGTGAATTGTTAATTTGTATGGGTTTTATGCGTATTTTATCAGATGTTGGACCCCATTGTTACTTGTTAGCCATTTCTTCTTTTTTTTATTTCTTTTTTGTATTTCTTTTTTTTTATTTCTTTTTTTTATTTCTCCTATATTTTTCTCCTGAAATTTGTTTTGTTGACTTATTGTTTACAAAAGTATCATTGCTTTTGATGTATAAATGTTGTATGTTTGTACATACGTGCACATACACAAACACACATACACATACAACTGCTCACTCACAAGTACACGCCTATATGCGTGTATACGTACTCAAACAAACACGCCAAGACATTTGTGTATACATATTCATACGCTTACATATACACGCATACGCACATACATACACGTATTTGTATTTAATAATTATAAATGTTAATTGTAGATGGAATTTTTAATTTTTTATCATTTACTTCTGTTATTAATTTGAAGTTTGTTATGATTATTTTGTTTATGTTCATATTTTCATTTTAATTAGTGAATTTGATGGCAAATTATGTATTTGTTGGTGTGTTTATGACTGACTTTATTATTTTATTATTTTCATGTTTATAAGTTTTTTACGACTGATAATTGTCAGTTTTTCGTTTTGCGATTATTTTTATTGATATTGTGTTGGGTTACTCTTTCTTATTTGATTGTTCATTTGATTTTGGTGGTGATGAAATGTTAATTGTAGAAATTTGGAGTACAATAAGATTGTATTTTATATTAAATTATATCTGATGAAATTTACAATAAAAAAAGCAACACTGTTTAAATATTACGTGTAAAATGTAAAATTTTACCGTTATCAAGAATGTAAATTATAAGAACATAAGAAAAATAAAATAAAAATTTAACCAGTTGTGTTTAATGAAACTTTTATAAAATGGATTACTTATATATATATAAGTTTGTGTGTGTGTGTGTTTGGCAGTAATCCATTTTAATCCATTCCTTATATATATATATATATATATATATATATATATATATATATATAAAAGGTACTGCGGATATGATTTGGACTTTCTTTATATATATATATATATATATATAATTAACATTTTGATCGTTCCTGAAACCTAAAACAGGCTGCGACTGGAGATTCATGCACGTAAATGCAATCCTCAGGCTTATTGCACTTATGTGCACTTACTCAAATCGCGGCTGGTTTCAGGTTTCAGGAATGACCAAAATGTTAACTATATTTAGCTCTCCCACTTTGTGTGGTATTGAGTACTTTTTCTGTTTTGGTGTACCATTAGTAGTTCTTTGCTAATAATTCCCTATGTCTAATATAGATAGATAGATAGATAGATAGATAGATAGATAGATAGATAGATAGATAGATAGATAGATGGAAAGAAGAATGAGAGAGTGAGTAAAAACATCAGGCTACAACAATCAATCCAAAAACAATTCTACTTGGAAAAAATATAATATAATTACCTTTCCAGACCAAAAGAAAGTGCAAAAATAAACTCCGCTTCACTAGGTCCACTGCTGACATGCTAACGACTATCACCGAGTATATATACCAGGCTCTCGACAAGAATGGTGAAGCCCGAACCGTCGTCTTGGATATCTCTAAAGCATTCGACAGAGTATAGCATGCCGGCCTTCTACGGAAACTGCGAAGCTATGGCATAACTGGACTTTTGTTGGACTTAATCCGGTCATTCCTCTCTAACCGCACACTGAAGGTGGTATTAAACGGACATGCCTCCCAGAACTACCCTACAAATGCGGGAGTACCCCAAGGCTCTATCTTAGGTCCTACGCTCTTTCTAATCTATATCAATGATCTCCCCGATACCATAAGATCACAAGTAGGCATGTACGCCGATGTTACCACAGTTTACTCTCGCCTCGATCAAAAGAGAAGCTTGAGAAGGACCTCCAATCCGTGGTGGAATGGGGTAAGAAATGGCTCGTTAAATTCAATTCTTCCAAAACGAAGCTGCTGTCAATTAACCACCACAAACAACCGCACCTCCCTCCCATTAGCATGGAACAGGCTTGCCTCCCAAAGAGTAAATCACTACTCCTGCTTGGCCTGACACTCTCAGCGGACCTCAAGTGGAATGACTACGTCGAATCCATTGCTAAATCCGCAGCTATGAAAGTCGGCTCTCTGTGCAGGGCCCGGAAATTCTTTCCACCCGAATCTATCCTGCAATTATATAAATCCATTAAGTACTGCTGCCACATCTGGTCGGGTGTCCCTTCTATTCTCCTCGGGGTTCTTGACAAAATACTGCGAAGAATCTGTAATGTGATTGATACCGACTTGGCTGACCGCCTGCAGTATCTCTCTCACCGGCGTGACGTGGCTTCCCTGTGCCTCTTCTATAAATACTTTCATGGCTTCTGCTCTGACGAACTTAAATCACTGGTGCCCCCAGATGTGAATTTGCACGAGATACTAGATTGGCAACTAGGTCCCACCCTTTTACAGTGAAACCGATGAAATATAACCGCAAATTCTAATCCAACAGCTTCTTTCCTCGCACTTCCCGCCTGTGGAATTCCCTACCGCATGCTTGCTTCCCCGACGGCTACAACCTCCAGGAGTTTAAATGTAATGTCAATAGACACCTCCTAACACACTAACTCACACCCACTCTCTCCAACTCTCTCCCTATGTACATTCTAAGTTGTCTATCACCCTCCTTCTGACATTTCCTATACCCAATCCCTCTATGTAACCCCCTGCGCTATAGTGGCAGTGGAATGCCTTGCTTGGGGTGAGACTTTAAAAAAAAAAACATCTAAACATGCAGACACTCATACTTGTTTTTATTGCGCAACTTAAAAATCAAAAACTGAATACGAACAAGAATAAATAGAAAATAAATAAATAAAATAAAACAAACAAAAGCAAAAAAAATAGACGAAACAAATAAGTTAATAAACTAAGAAAGTAATAAACAAATTAACGAATCAACCCCACTAAAACAGCCGTTAGAATAATGCAATAGATTGTCTCTAATGCAATAGACTACCCACAATTCATCACTGATCTGTATATATAAAACGTCGAGAAAATATACAATGCATATTGACGATCGGGTTTTGTCCGTCGATATATATATATATATATATATATATATATATATTAGTAGTGAGTTAAGTAATGAACACTTCGTCCTTTAATAGATTGTTGGCTCCGCATGTTCATTTCTTTTGATTGTTCATTTTGAAATAATTGTCTACTGGTCTAACTAGTACCTCTTTTACTGTTATATATATATATATATATATATATATATATATATATATATAATGAAACTCGTATAAAAAAGGATTGCTGCCCAAATACTCAATTATTAAATTACATGACCCGGCAACCAACAAGTAAAAATAACATCCATTAAACTTCAGTATTTGTCTATATTTCTTAAATATGGTACTATTTACATTATTTACATTATTCGGAGTATTGTCTTCGTCATTGTTGCCATTTGCACGACCTTTCAGCCATTCAATACCAGGCTACAGCAGCGGGTAACAACTAACTTAGAGTCTGGTTAGAGGAGATAACTCATGATCACCAAAAGAGCCTTTGCACAAGGAATGAGAATTATATACGCCAGTGATCGTAATAAAGAGTTCGGTCCGAATTTCCTAGCACCTGAAGAAGGCAGGAGCGTACAACGGCCGAAGCATCCTACAAATGACAACAAAACTGAGAACAATAGTCTGAATAATGTAAATAGTGACTAATTAAATTTCTATAAAAAAGGGATTGCTGCTGAAACAGACAACGTGCATGTGTTTAAAAATGCACATTATGTATTCAAATTACATGTCATAAAATAAGCCACCAACAAATTATCATTCTGAACAGTGAAACCATTTTGTTTGTCATAGATTGGACTTCGATTTCTTTTTCTTGTCTTTGTCATTTTTTCATTTTAACTTAATTATTAATTCAAATGAAATGTTATCATTAAGTTGGCTTTAACTTTAACAAGTTCTATTCAACCCTAACGATCATGAATATTTATCTCATTCTAGAGCAATTTGATTTCTTGTAGGTGTTACTTGTGACCAATTTACAACCATCAGATTATCGATCGAACAAACACCGAAATAATACCAAAAAAAAACGTCAATCAAACAAAATGATTAATTCTGCTTCATTTATCAAACAATTTTGAAAAATATGTTGCCAAATGAATGCATATTCACTGCTAAAATGAATTTTAATGCATTAGCGAAAATTCTTTTTTACGCGAATATATAAAGTTCTTCTGATGAAGGCGTTATCAAATTATGTCTTAATGAAGGCCTTATTAAATATAGTTATTCCTGAATAAAGGAGTTATCAAACTTTGTTATTCCTGATTGAAAGCATTTTAAGATATTGTTGTTCCTGAATTAAAGCATTATCAAATATTACTGTTCCTAAATATAAGCATTATCAGGTATAGTTATTCCTGGGTGAAGGCATAATTACATATTATTATTTCTAGTAAAGGAATTATCAGACATTATTATTTCTGGATGAAGGCATTATCAGATATTGTTATCCTGAAGATTTAAAGTATTATCAAATAGTGTTGTTCCTAACTGAAGGTATTATCAAATATTATCAATTATTATGTGTGAATATTTAAATAGAAATAGATAAATATTTATGTTTCTTCCTGTAGGCTAACAGACTGATAATTCTTTTATTCATTGTATGATATTGTTATTTCTAAATGAAGGTATTATCAGATATGCATAATCAGATTTTTTCTGAATGAAAGCAATATAATATATTGTTATTCAGGAACAATTAAAGCATAATCAAATATTGTTGTTCCTGAATGAAGGCATTATGAGATTATTATTTATGGTTGTAAGCATTAACAGAATAATATTATTAATGAACACATTATTAAACATTTTTTTAATCATCTCACCCCAAGCAAGGCATTCCACTGCCACTATTGCGCATGGGGCTACATAGGGGAAGGTAAAGAGAAGGAGTGGTTAGACATAGGGAATGTCAGGAGGAAGGTGACAGATGAGTAAGGATAGCGAGGATGAGGGTTGGGCAGATGGGAAAAGTGCTTGATAGAATGGGAGCAGGTTAGTGTGTTGGGAGGTGTCTATTGACTTTACATTTAAACTCCTGGAGATTGTAGCTGTCGGAGAAGCAATCGTTTGGAAGAGAATTCCACAGTCGGGAAGTGCGAGGAAAGAAACTGTTGGAGTACATTCTTATATCTGAATAAAGGCTTTATCAAATATTGTTATTCCCAAATTGAGGTATAATCAAATTGTTATTCCTGAATGAAGGCATTATTAAATATCGTTATTCTTAAATTACGCATTATGAAATTTGCTATTTCCAAATGAAGGAATTATCAATAGTGTTATTCTTGAATGAAGGAATTATCATTCTTTGTTACCCTACAGGATGAAACATAAGTATTTATCTATTTCTCTTTAAACATTCACACATACAGGCATCAGACATCCCCACTCACATTAGGTTGTTGCATAAATCAGTTCATTTTTTTATATAATTTATTTTAATAGTTATTATTTATTAATGGTTCTTGTGAATCTTTCAATAACATATTCTCCTTCATTGTTTGCGACCTCCTTGCTAACGATCCACTAACAGTTAAATGGCTAAACAAAGAAATCACTAGTTTTTGACTTGAAAATTTCAAGCCACGTTTTAAGCTCCACATTGTTGATGAACGAAACACCCCTCAAATTGTTAGTTGGTTGTCTGGAGGAAATAAATCAGGAAAATATGGTAGGTGTAGCAGTCGAGCTCTTTTAATTGCATATTTGGTTATGTTAGCGATGAGAGAGAGAGAGAGAGAGAGAGAGCATTGTTATTCATGTTGAATAATCATATAGTATCGCCGGTCAAACCTTTTCCAGATAAATTTTTGAGAGCTTAACAATTACCGCTTTTGTTTTCTTTTTTTTTTTTTTTTTTTTTTTTTTGCTAATTGCTCAGTATGGCACTTCGAGCGTTACGGGTTGTCTGAATTGGGTTTTGACTGAAATTTGTTCATGCTGTATTTCTTGAAGATTTTAAATGCTATGTAATGTTTGTTTCTCAATAAGAATGAAAGCATACAAGAAATGGTTTTTAGAAAGTTCCTATTCTTTTTAAATAAATACTATTGAAGAAAGACAGATACAAATAAAAGCGAGATTTATTTGTATGCACAAAAAACATTACTGACAAATCTGTTACGTTTATACATCGAAAATCAATTACAGACATTGAAAAGATTAACGGATTTAGACAGTTTCTTGTCTTCACAACAGATTACAAGAATTAACTAGCCAAAAGGTGTGCTCATAACAGGCTATATAAAATCAAATAAAAGAATATAGATAATAGAAAAAAATCAAGGAACAATTTCATGATGAGAGTTATATTAAAGCCAGAAAATATTTTAGATTGTAAAAGTCGTTGGGGATAATAATGATTAATAATGATTTTAGTGATAAACGTCTTATTAATTAACCCATAACTGGCAAAAAAAAGAGGCGGATTTATATTTTTCCGAAGAGTATTTGCGCGTAAGTGAATTTAACAAACCCAACTAGAATTAGAACACGGATCTGATAAATATTTCCAAACAATTATCCATTAAACCACCAGATACATCTAAGCTTACAGCAACTGGTATTTCTAAGCGGTCATCAATCTAGGTACTAACCAGGATCGTTGGTGCTTAACTACGGAAAACGGTGATTAAACGTGATGTGGTCATAATCTAGAGTTAACTCTTCAAAAGTCTCCGTCCTCATGATGTGTCTACGAAATGTTAGCTGTCTCTTACTGATTCCAAGTGTTCTTTGTGTTACCATTTTTTGGAAAACTTCCACGTTTGTTACTCACTCAGTCTATTCTCAGTACCCTTCTGTAAAACTATATTTCTGTTGCCTCCAGATTCCTCTTCCTCTAGTTATCCAGTATTTACTGCCAAACGAGAGAATTTATATTATATAGCATTTTTCTAATCAATTTTTCTGTTTCTTATCTTTTGGAAAACATCTTTTGATAATCAAATGTACGTTTGGGTTGCTGTGTCACATTTTCCATACTCTGTTAATAGACTTACCAGATATTTAAATTTGTATACTTGTTTGATGTGCGTTGTGGTGCTGCGGATATCGGCTCGAAACGAGAAAACGAATTCCAGTTGAATTCGTTGCATTAACTTACATGCAAATACCCTTTGAAAAACCTCTTCTCCCTGCAGGGCAGATTGCGTTTTACAACTTACAGTCTACCGCAGAAAGTAATGGCAACCTACTGTGGGAAAATCTTCAAATCAGTCTGTCATGTCTCTTTCGAGACATGATCGCACAAGCGTGATCACGTATGACACTTAACTGACTTGTTTGATGTTGAATCTCCAATTCATAGTTGACATCTTGAGCTTTTTCTTTTGCTGACAACCATACTTTTTGTTTCTTGCATGTGATGGCTAATATTTTTGGTCTCGTTTTCTATTACTAGCTTGTCGAGGAGGCCATGAGGTGTTCTTTCTGCGTCTACCATCAACAGTGTCATCTATGTATCTTATATTGTTAAGATTAGCCCTCTGGTAGGGTTTTCGATTCCCTTAGGATAGCATCAGTGTAGAGATTGAAAAGATCTGGAGAGAAGACGTATACTCGTCTTAAGACTCTTTCTAATTGTCTGTACCTACTGGATTCATTTTCTGTACGTATGCAGGTGGTTTAGCTCACAGCATAAATTCTAGATTCCTCTAACATCCTTTCTGTCTAGATCGAGTTTTCCTAACAATTCAAATAGATCCTTATGCCATACCTTGTGAAATACTTTTTCGTAAAACATACGTGGATATCCTTTTGCAGTTGTATTGTTTTCTACAATATCGTTCTAATAATAAATATCGCATTTCTTGTTCAAATGCCCTTTTCCTGTCTAATTCTGCTTCGCTCTCGATTTGTCATAATTCTGATCATTAGCTTGGTTATATGGCTTATTAAGTTGGTTGTCCAATGGAATTCACATTAATTTGAACCCGGTTCCTTGGGTAAGGCTACGAAGATAAATCTACTAAGATCGTCCGGTCTGTAGCCACTGTCGTATATTCCCTATATTTTGTTGGGAATACAAAAATCAGACAAGTACAATAACTTAAATATTTGGGGAAATTTTTAACAGACAACGGAAATTACGATACCGAAATCCAGAGGCGCATTTGGATACCAAAAGATGGCTTTCTAAAGCTAAGCAATGTATTAAAGTACCAGGAAAAATGTCATTGAAAATACAGAAAAGAATAGTCAATTGTTATGTAACATCGCTACTTTTATATCGCACCGAATATTCTCAGATGGAGAAGAGACATTCAGATGACACAGTGTTGATAGCAGATTCAGAAAATAAACCTCAATAAGGCCTATAGAAGCCGGTGAAGAAAAATGAGAAGAAATCACAAAACATCAAATGAAAGAAGACTGAATGCGTGATTGGTAGCAAAAAGAAATAGTCCAACATGCAAATTACAGATTGGAGATACCGAAAGCAAACAGACGCAATAATTTAGATATCTGAGAAGAATATTAACAGAGGATTGAAAGTGCAACACGGAAATACGGAAGTGCATTGGGATAGCGAAAGATGCCTTCTGAAAGATGAGCAAAGTATTCAGCAACAGAAAAATATCGTTAGAAACAAAGAAAAGAGGTCTGAACTCTTACGTAATATCGGTCATCTTGTATGGCAGTCAATTCTAGACAATCTCCGCACAGATGAGGAAGAGACTTGAAGCAACAGAAATGAGGTTCTACAGAAGAGTACTGAGAATACCATGGATAAACATGTTAACAATGAAGAACTTAGTTAAAGACAATTTAAACAAAGAGGTTACTTATACTTAATCCTGGGAAGTGGCAGTTGGCATGTCTAGAGCACATGATGAGGAAAGAGGGTTTGGAAAATTTGATAATCCCAGGACAGACTGAAGGTAATAGAGATACAGGCAAAAAACGCATGACCTCCCTGGCGTGGCGGAGCTAATTGATGGGTCAAGCTTTAGAAAAAGGAATAAGAAAAGAATTATTAAGCGCTACAAAGGACAGGAAATTTTGGAGAGTCGTGATCGCTAACGTCTTGGAGGGATACGGCACAGACGCAGAAGATACTGCGTGTATCAAAATGACTCAAAGCTCTCTATTATGACCACATCTGGTTCCTCTTCATCTTGGCGTATTTTCCATTTTATTCCCAATTTTAATATCTTTAATGAAAAAACAAAAACAAAAACGAAACTTATACTTAACATCAGGAAAAAACAGTTGAAATTTCTAGGGCACATAATGAGGAAAAAAGAATTTGTAACAGTGAGTGAGAGAGTCAAACGCATACACATGTTTAAAGAGTTCAAAATTTCTGAAGAAGACCGAAACGTACAACGGCCAAAATGTACAACGAAACGTCATGTCATTCGTTTGTTTGTTTGGTTTTTTTTTTCTAATTTTTAGTAAGAATTTTTATTAAGAATTTCTACTTAACCGTGACAAAATAATTTTTTGATAAAAATAAAATTGGAGTAAATTAGCATAGCCAAATAAAAACCAGCGTATTTTGTTTACTAGTGGTGAAATCTGATCTAAACATAAGTGATGTGCCATTTAATTTGGGTCATTATAGGACAATGGAAATAAACGAAATAAATTTTTTGATAAAAAAGTTGGAGTAAATTGGAACGGCGAGGTAAAACAAGCGTATTGTGTAAACAATATGCTGGTGGTGAAATCTGATCTAGGCATAAGTTATGCCGTTTAATTTAGGTCATCAGAAAACAATGGAAATGAACAAAAAATTTTTTAACTAAAAATCTGAAATAGAGCTTATTAAGCAAGAGGAACTTTTGAGTTCACATGATATTTGGCTGTAGCAACCGGAATACTAGTGATAAGTGCGTGAATGGCCTGGCTCATAACCCTCCGGGTTTCCTATATAAGCGTGTAGTAATGCTGAAAAACTGAAGAGTCGGGTCACGACCGTGAAAGCGTACGGTTGTGTGTGAGATTGGGTCTCCTCGATGAGGCGGGGTGCTGACAAGAGAAACCAGACTGAGGGTTCCCGACAAGGAGATTATGATTTGAAAAGTTTAAGCGTCGCTCCGAATTTGTTGCGGATTGTTGAAATTTAAAAATCGCCCTAGGACTTTGAGAAGTATCGTCGTCGTAGCGGTCGCATTGAAAAACTGCTGAGTATATGAAACATAATCTTCGTCACCAGCCCGACAACAATCAGAATTGCATCATCTGTCCAGCGCCTTTGAAAAGCACCTTGGTCTCAGAGTTTTATTTGAGTAGAATTAACTCCGTCAAACAAGACTGAAGAACATTTTTGAGAAGAATAATATATCTTTTTAGACATTTTAACAAGAAGCTAACCATACACGCACTCTCTCTCTCTCTATTTCTATCTCTCTCTCTCTCTCTCTCTCTCTCTCTCTCTCTCTCTCTCTCTCTCTCTCGAATCCCGTGTGTGAGTTGTTATGCTATACACTTTTACTTTCTGTAACCCTTTTCTTTTTCTACTATCTTTTTATATATAAAAGACATTAACAGTGCAACCATTGAACAGTTGTTTGTCCGTCTTTCTGCGGAGATTATTTTTTTCTTTTATTTCTTTCTGTTGTATTCTAAATATTTAACACAGGCTCCTCGGCCGTGTCTACATCTTCAGTCGACCGTGAACGAACAACACTTCTGCTTTCTGAATCTAATAATCACAACGTGGTTAAGAAACAGATTTAAACCAGTGGGCCTGTCGACTAACCTACTTACAGCCAACCCGAAACGCCAGATTTGGTGCACGTTGACCAGCATAAGACCGTGGAGAGGAAGTGTTAAATATATGGTCTAGATATCAGGATAACCCCCTGGACGCCAAAGATTGGTTATACTTGGAAAAGTTGATACCCATAGGACAGACTGAATACATGAGGGATAGACAAAAACAACGCATAACCTACCCTGAGGGCATGAGTAAATAAATAACGGAACAGAATTTAGGAGAAATATGAAATTTCTTAAGAACTAAAAAGGACAGGAAATTGTAGAGAGCCATTTTCACCTCCGTCCTGAATAGTCACGGCATATAGAAGAAAGAAATGAGCTTGAGTAAATAGATGGCAGAAAAAATTTTAAGAGATATAACAAAAAGATAAATTTTATTAAGAGCTATGAAGAACAGGAAATTGTGGAGAGCTATGATCACCTCCTTTTTAAAGGGACACAGCGCTTAAAAAAGAAAAAATAATCAATCAATCAATCAAAATCTCTCAAGGCATATTGAAGGCGGGATAGACAGGGAGAAAGGCAGCGGGCGTAACTAGTCTTTTTGAAGTGATAAATAGCGGAACGGTTGACGGTAGGCTTAGCAAGCGGAAAACGTTAAAGGTCGGGTGATTGTGAAGAGCAATAATCGGGGCACAGCACATAGCAGAATATTAAAGATAAGGAGGACAGATCATTTCGGTAGAGCTCGATTGTCAGGGGATGAAGAAAAGCATAACTCGAGGATGTTGGATTAATGATTACCTTATGTTTCTTAATAAGAAAACGGCTATTATTATCGTCATCATTATTGATACCATGAAATCGTAAGTTTTATGCTCTCAACATAAAAATAGAAAGAGGATGTGTCTTCTCACTGGACTTATACACTGGTGCGATTCTGAAAAAATTAAAAATCCTACCAGGATTCATTACTAGCGACCACAATCTTAACAACAAGAGATATACAGATGACACAGTGTTGATAGCAGACACTGAAAAGGAATTACAAAACTCCTACAAAAGCTAGCAAAGAAAAGCTAGAAGAAAGTATTAATTGCAAGAATCTAAGGTTGTTTGCAAAAAGATGAGCCCAAAATGTGAATTGCAAATCGAAGTTATCAAAATCAAACAAGTACAAAAATTAAAATATCTATAAAATGTTTTAACAAAGAACGGTAAATGCAACACTGAACTCCGGGAAAGACAAAGATGCATTCTAAAAGCTAAGCAGAGTATTAAGCAAGAGAAAACTTTGTTAGAAACAAAGAAAATAATATTAAACTGTTACGTGATATCTGCCCTCCTGTATATCGGCGAATACTGGACAATCTCCTCAACGATGAAGAGACACAAAACAACTGAAATGTGGTTCTACAGAAGACTGCTGATGATATCAAGTGAGCAACCACAAAGTTTTGGAGAGAATGAAAACAAATACTAAAAATCAAGCATGGACAACAATTAGAATATCTCGGAAGTGTTTTAGCAGAAGGACAATTCTTCTTCTTCTATGTGCCCTGTCTTTTCAGGACGTAGGTGATCATGCATTTCCATGTCTCTCTATCCCTGGTGACTCTTAGCACACTTTCTCCTTTTACACCACACAACCCTCGTTCTGTCATCCACCTGATCAGGCCCTTCAAATATGCTATCCGCTGCTTTCATCTGTCTCTTTTTCCCTTAATCTGACCTGTTAGTATCAGGTTCTCTAAGCTCTCCTTCTGCATTGCATGTCCCAGGGACTTTAGCTGTCTCTTCCTGATGCTCAGTATTAATTTCCTTTTCGTTTCCATCCTTTCCAAAACCTCATCATTGCTCACATGCTCGATTCATGATATCCGCAGCATCCTTCTGTAGAACCACATTTCAATTGCTTCAAGTTTTTCCTTCATCTTTGATGATATTGTCCAGCATTCACTGTCATGTTGAAGAACTGACATTACATAGCAATCCAATACTCTTTTCTTCGTTTCTAGCGAAATTTTCCTATCTTTTGATACTCTGCTCAACTTCTTGAACGCGTCCTTCGCCATGCCAATTCGCCTTCGGATCTTTGCTTTGCACTTTCTGTCTTCTGTTAGAACACTTCCAAGGTATTTACGACATCAATATCCGAAGGGTTATTCGGATAGTGAAGGATGCCTTTCAAAAACTGAACAAAGTATAAAGAAACGAGAAATTTTCGTTATAAACAAAGAAAAGAGCACTGAACTGTTATGTAGCATCAATCTTCTAATATGACACTGAATGCTGAAATTTCTACTCACAGCTGAAGAAGACACTGAAGGCGATATAAAGGTGGGTCTGCAGAAGGATGCTGATAATACCATAAAATTAACATGTGAGCGACTTCGAAGTTTTAGAGAAAATGGAAGCAAAAAGTAAACTTATGCTTAACATCAAGAAGAAACAGTTAAAATAATGAGGAAAGAGGGCTTGGAATATCTGATATTCACAGGACAAACTGAAGGCAAGAGGAGCAGAGGAAAACAAAGCATAACATACTTAAATAGATGGCGGAACAGGGTTTACGAGAAATAACAAAAAGACAAAACATCATTTACTCTAGGTATCTTTCTATGTGCATTTAGGTTTTCCATTTTCATAAGCTTTTCTGTTTGGTCTGGTATCACTCCTCCTACATGTCATCGTGTTTCAGGTTACTATCCTAATTTTCTGCAACGTTAGAAACAAAGAGAGTACTGGACTCTTATGTAATATCAGTACTCCTATATGATAATGAATGCTGGACACTCTCCCCATAGATGAAGAAGAGAAGTGAAGGAAAATAAATTTGCTCCCACAGAAGGATGCTGAGAATAACATGGACCAAAAATGTGAGCAAAGGAGAAATTTTAGAAAAAATGGAATCAAAATGGAAACTTATGCTTAAATCCCGATAGTGACAGTTGAAATTTCTAGGACACAGAATGATGAAAGGTGACTTGGAACATTTGATACTCACAGGACATAATGAATGCAAGAAGACAGGCGAAAATGGTATATAAACTATCTAAGAAGTTTGTAAAATGGCAGTACAAGGTTTATGAGATTTAGTAATATAGTAAAAAGAAAAAGAAATATCATTTACACTCGGTATTTTCCTATGTGCATTTAGGTTCACCATTTTCATCATCTTTTCGGTTTTGTCTTATATCAGTCATTTTATATGCTGGACAATCGCATCACAGATGAAGAAGGGACTTAAAGCAACAAAAATGTGGTTCTACAGAAGGATGCTGAGAATACCATAAACCGAACATGCGAACAGTGACTAAGTTATAGAGGCAATGTAATCAAAGAGGACATTTATACCTAACGTCACAGAGACAGCTAAAATTTCTAGGGGACTTAAAAAGAAAAAAATAATACACACGGGGCAGTTTGAGGACAACATGGAGAGGAAAACAACGCAGACTGAGTAAATGAATGATGGAGAGATTTAAAAAAAAAAAATTTGTTGAGAAATGAAATTTGAGGAGAACCGTGATCGCCAATGTCCTGAACCAACACGGAACATTGAAGAACAAACGAACCTTTGAAAATGGGTGGCAGACAGGGTTTAGGATAAATAACAAAAAACAAAATTTATTAAGGACTATAAAAGAACAGGAAGTTGTGGAGAATGATGTCTTGATGGACACAGCACATAAAGAAGAAGAGGGTGCATTTACTCTATTTCATTCATTTGTGTCTCTACCAAAAGAATTTTAGTAAAATATTTCAGATATTCCCCTACAAAACAGAATTGTTTCGATATCCTCTCTGGAAATCTTCAGGCTCTGTCCAACCAACGTAATCACGGCAATTATAATTATTATTGATTATTTTACTATAGTTTATGTTTTTCTTTTTTTAAGCCTTTAACTATCTCTTCCTCTTTCCTTCTCTCTCTCTCTCTCTCTCTCTCTCTCTTTCAATCTCTTTCTCTCTATCTTTCTTTCTTTCTCTTTTTCTTTCTCTTTTTCTCTCTCTTTCTGTTTGTTTCTCTCATTCTCTTTGTTTTTTCTCTCTCACATTCTCTCTGTCGCTTTTTCTCTCTCTTTCTCGCTATCTCTCTTTATCACTTAATTTTTTCACTCTCTCTCTCTCTCTCTCTCACTATCTTTCTCTATATTTTTCTTTCTCTCTATCTTTCGTTGTTTCTCTCTTTTTCTCCCTTTCACTTTTTCTTTCTCTCACTGTCTTTCTCTTACTCTCTTTCTCTCTCTATTTCTTTCTTTCTGTTTCTTTCTCGCTCACATTCTCTCTGTCACATTTTCTCTTTCTATCACCCATTCTCTATATATCTCTGTCTCTCGCTCTTACTTTCTCTCTTTTTCTCCCTTTCTCTGTATCTTTCTTTCTTTCCCTCCTCTCTCTCTCTCTCTCTCACTCTCTTCTCTATTTTTTTATAACGTTTTTATTTGATTACGATGATTTTTACCAGATCCTTGTCAGTTTCAATTTGCGTTGTTTGGGTAATTTTTCATTGGTTTTCGCCAGTTGCAAATCATGTTTGGTCTGCCAACTACCATTCCTTTTTTTTTCTTTCTTTCTTTCATTCTTTCTTTCTTTCTTTCTTTCTTTCTTTGGATATTTTCTCAATTTGTTATCTCCCGTTTTTCGCTTATCTTTCTTTCTTTCCTTCTTTTATTTTTTATTTCTTCACCCCTTTTTTTCTTTCGTTTTCGCTTTCAGCAGTATTCGGCCGGAAAGCAAATAGAAGTCGGGAGGTGGCAGAATATATGGCGCATTTAAACTGACTGAGTTAAGAATGATCTATCAGATGTGGGTTCTGGCCAACAAGATGACGGAAATGCTTAGAAAGGAAAGTTTAATAGCGAGAAGTATATATATATATGTGTGTGTGTGTGTGTGTGTGTGTGTGTGTGTGTGTGTGTGTGGAGAGAGAGAGAGAAAAGGGAAATATAAAGGCGTGTATATGTACCACGTATTTACATATTGTTATAGCGATATATGCAGTTGTGTTTCCATCAGTAACCAAAAGTAAGGTATGTATACTGAGCAAAAACTCAATTTGTTATATATATATAGAGAGAGAGAGAGGGGGGGAGAGGGGGAGAGAGAGCGCGCAGGCTAAGAAATGCGAGTGAGAATTGCTCAACATGAAAACAGAAAAAGAAAAAATATGGAAAAAAAAAGAAAAGTAAAAAAAATAGAAAAGAAAAATATCAAATTTAAATGACAGAAAGAAAGAAAACAGAAATAAAACCGAAGGACAAAAAAGAAAGAGTGAAAGAAAGAAAATAATAAAAGATATTAAAATAAAGAAATATGTAGGCAAAGGAAAGAATAAAAGAAAAGAAAAATAAATGAAAGACAGAAAATAATAATAAAATGGAAAATCAAAGAATGAAAGATAAAGGAAAAGAAGAAAAAATAAAAGAAAGAGAAATGAAAAATAATAAAAGACAAAAATGAAAGAATTAAAACTGAATGTAATATACAGACAAAATAAAGAATAAAAATAAAGGGAAAATAACAGAAAGGAAGAAGATTATAAGAAAAATTTAAAAAATAAACAAGAAAGAATAAGAAAAAGGGAAATAAAAAAAGAAAGAAAATTATTTAAACAAAAAGAATAAAAATCAACAGTAACACAAAAAATAATAATACAACCAAAAATCAAAAAGGAAAAGAAAAAGGGAAAAAAAGATAAATAATAAAAGAAGAAAAAAGAAAGAATAAAAGAAAGAAAGAAAAAAAGGAAAAATGATACAAGTAAAAAGAAACAAATTTCTTACAACTGATAATAGGAAATGTATTAAAGATTGAAAACCAACAACAAAACGATAAGAAAGCTAAACGAATGTAAATTGAGAAAGCCAATAATCCTAGGATTCGCTTATCTCATTATTTGCTTTTATCAAGGTCAACTCTGGGAGTAACAGCTATATTTCATTGCAGGTAAGGTCACCATGGGTGGGTTGTCTACCTAGGTAATCACGCAACTACTCTTTTCTTTTGTTAGCCATCACGACAACTCAGTGATGAAATATTTTGTTAAGATATCATCAAAAAAACAAAAGAATCAGGAAAAATCGGATTCATGCCTTTCAAGGGTGATTAAGGTGAAGGGGATTGTTGTCCTGAGTCTGCTTTGCTATTGAGGATATAACGTTGCACTTCCATGTAAAAACTGTTACACAAAAATTGTTTTTAAAAAATCACTAAAGTAAAAAGAAAAGAAAAGAAAGAAGTGAAACAAAGACGTTGAAAAAAAAAGCCAAAGGAAAAAAAGGATATTGAATCTTAAATATAGCGTTTCATAAAAAGAAAATAGAAAGAAAGAATAGATTAACGAATAATACAAAGAAGAATGTCCTAAGCAGTTGGCGTTGTCCTGACAACGGCAGAACGAAGCTAATAGGGTCTAAGGGATAGCCAGTGGTCGAAGGATGGTCAGCAGGTGGAAATGATCCTCTGCGGTGTGTCGACATAAAATCTCCCCAACTACATATCTGATTTGAATATCAATGGACTCAATGGGCGCACACGAACACACACACACACACACACACACACACACACACACACACACACAAGAATGTGCACTTAAGCGCATACACAACACACACAAACGCATACTCACACGCACACAGACAAACACAAAAATAAGGCAAAAAACATAGACATATCTATATATACAGTTCGAATAGATAGATAGATAGATAGATAGATAGATAGATAGATAGATAGATATGGGTTTATTAAGAAGTTATTTTTTCCAATATAAAAAAACATCTGCTTTATTTATCAATAAATAATCCTAACGTGACTTGATTTTATTGATTTAAATTTTTTTGTTTTCTTTACGGATTATCAACATTTTGTGTTATTTAAAGCTAAAATATATTTTGGATTGTAAGAATTATTAATTATTTTTTTTTTTTTTTGCGAATAAATATTTCATGAACATTTCTTAAGAATATTAATCATTTTTCCATGTACAACAGCTATTTAGCCCGTAGCTAGGGAAGAGATGAACAAGGAATATGAGTTCATCAAAAGTATTTGTGCGTAAGTCGATTTAACGAACCTGACTGGAGAACCAACGATTAAATGCGCAAAACTTTTTTTTTCTAGCGGAACATAATTTTCGTAAAGTTAAACTCTCAAATGGCTTTAAATAATATGACTTTAAAAAGTTAAAAATAAAGTGCGTTTTTCTTATTTCTAAAGTGCAAAAGCGCTCCAAGTAAAGTCTTCAACAAAATAGGAAATTTTCTCAATAACCACTGGCATACTTAACTGGTTTCTATAGAACCAAAACCAAAACTGATTGTGCAAAGTCAAAAAGTAGTAGATAAAAAATGGTGATAGCAGGTCTTGACCATACAAACGTTAATCAAATCAAGAACCCTATTATCCTATATGCCGTGCCTTTCAGGACGTACGCGATCATGGCTCTCCAAACTTTCCAATCCATTTTTCCATTACTCCTAATCACTGTTCAGCCAAACATTTACACAAGCCTGTTATTAAGGTTATTCGGTGTTTTATTATGTTCTTCTGACCAATCCGTTTTCGATTTACTCAAGTTTATTCTACTTCTATATGCCATGTTCTTTCGGGCGTTGGCGATCATTGCCCTCCACAATTTACTGTCTTTTGTAGCTATTAATAAATTTTGTCCTTTGCTTATCACTCCTAAACCCTATTCCGCCATCCATTTTGTTATACTGCCCTATTCTACAGGAATGGCCTCTTCCTCCGTCAATAAAGACTAACCTAAGTGACTTCCCGGGACGCAGCTGAGACGCTGTCTAGAGACAATCAAGACGCAGCGTAACTATACTGTTCGGACTTACGCTTCTATTTGCTGACTACTAAAACTTTACTTGTATATACGTTCTGTTATACTAATACACTGTTTTGAACCTATCTTCTTGTTTCCGTGTCTTAATTCCGACCCCAAACAGGCCACAACATCTTAGCGACGAAGATTTCGCCACAACACATTTACTCAAGATTATTCTTGTTGTTTCAGTTCCGGGTCCCTTCCAAACGTAGACGATCATTGCTCTCTATAATTTCCTGTCCTTTATAGTTATTAATAAATTTTGTCCTGTGCTTCTCAATCCTATTCCGCCGTCCATTTACTCAAACTCATTGTTCTTCTTCCGGACGTTGGCGACCATGGCTGTCCACAATTTCTTGTCTTTTGCAGCTTATCAATTATCGCCCTTCAACTCAACTCTATGGACCCAGTAGATAAAAGCGATGACTGAAACCAATGTCTTGACCCAAATAGTTGTCAATTCCTGTCTACAGCAGGAGTGAACAAAAACTTAGAGTGTTGAGTTAAAGGGAGACAACTGATACGGAGACATCCGGAAAAGGCATCTCGTGAAAATAGAACAATCTACACCAGTGAACGATATAAAGGATTCAGATTAAATTTCAATTGCCTGAAGAAGTTCGGAGCGTACAACGGCCGAAAGTTGGTGAATATGGCAGCAAAGATGAGGACAACAGTCCGAACAGTGTAAATAGTATAAATAACAAAATATACTAGCGGAAAAGAAATGGGAAAAGAAAATTTTATTTAGGGTATCAGGTTAAAATATGAAACCTTCACTTCTTGGGATAGCCAAAAGGATATATATTGGTGTTTTCTAGGGGGTGAGCTTTTTCTTTGATCCCACAATTTACTGTCCTGTGGGATTCAAATTGTCTTTCTCTTAATTCTCCCAAAACCTGTTTCGCTATCAGATTACTCAACCTCCCTAAGTATATTATGCCTTGTTTTCATCTGTCCCTCTTGTCTTCAGTGTATCCTGTATCAGATTTTCCTAGCCGTCTTTCCTCATTATGCGTCCCTCATTATGTTTCAACTGTCTCTACTTGATGTTAAGTACAAGTTTCCTTTTTATTTCTATTTTCATTAAAACTTCGTAATTGCTCACATTTTCGGTGCATGGTATCCTCAGCATCCTTCTATAGAACCACATTTCGCTTGTGTCAAATCACGTTTTCATCTTTGAAAAGATTGTCCAGCACTCACGGTCACACAGTAGTTTCTCTGTTTCTAAAGATGTTTTATTATTATTATGTCATTTTTCAGCATAATTTAATTTCTGCTCTGGTCGAACTACCTACCAAGTCTACGGGAAGACCTAAGGCAGGTCGTGTTGTGTTGTTATGGCTCCATTTCATGTTTTTCTGTCTCCCATAACATCCCTAGCGTTACATAGACAAAGTTCTCCTTAGTGTGTGGACTGTACTTAACAAGACAATTTTTTGTATATCTCTTAAGCTGGGATTTCCAGAGATTCTTTCAATGTATTGTTTTGTTCCACTTTTTATCATACCCAGTGCACCTACTATCACTGGCATGATTCTTGTTTTCAATTTCCACATTTTTTTCTATTTCAATTTCCAGGTCTTTATATTTTGACAGTTTTCGAATTCCTTGGTTGCTATGTTACAATCCGCTGGACAGGCCATATCAATTAATAGGCAAGTTTTTTCTTTCTGGTTTTTAACTATTTTGTCTGGCCTGTTTGCTTCAATTTTTCTGTCTGTGCAGATGGTGTAATCCCCTCGAATGGGGACATCTTCTATTTCTGTAACCGGAGCTGGGTGATGTTCATACCAGTGTTTGTTTACATATTTACCATAGTGCTTACACATTGTCCAATGTAAATTTTGCCCCACTCTATCGTGACGATTTTTATTTTCATTTAGAGCAAGTACAGAACATCCTGAGATTAGATGGTCTATTGTTTCTTGGTATTTATCACAAAACCTGCATTTTGGATCCACATTATTATGTATAATATTTGCCTGAAAGTTCCTAGTGAAAAGACTTTGGTCTTGTGCTGCAAGAATAAAGCCTTCAGTTTCAGACTTTAATCCAGATGCACGTAACCATCGATGAGTATCAACTTTATCAACATTAGATTTATGGGTACGTTCTGGATATTGGCCATGCAGAAGTTTGTCTTGCCAGTGTTGTTTCATCTGTTCAAGAGCTTTATCCTTGGCTTTCATTTTCATATTTTTTGCCGCAATAGTTGGTTCTTGGCTTCTGTTTTACTTTTCTACAGAATTTACTAAATGTAAATCTTGTTTGTATTTATTGCCTTCTTTTATTATTGAATATATTTTCTTTCTGTTTTCATGTTGTTTGACTAATTATATCATCCAGTTCTTTGTTGTTTCTATGTATGTTAGTAAGCCAATAGTTGTTGTTTTGTATGACAGTTCTAGCTGACCTATTTCACCTTCTCTACGGAGTATGTATAGACGGTCTACATCAGCCTTTGGATGATGCATCTTATGCTTGGAAAGAAGCTTTCTTGTTTTAGAATCAATTCGCCTGATGTCGTTTAGAGTCAGTTCAAGATGTTGAAACTATATTGGACCACTGGGATGGCAAGGCTATTAATGGCCATAATTCTGTTCTGAGAATTTAATTCGGTTTTTAATATCATTCGTAGCCTTCTATAGTACTCTTTACGCGCTATTTCTTTCATTTTTATGGTGAAGTTTTTCACTCTCATTTACACCTAGGTATTTATAAGCTTCTTCTGGCTCTAAATCTTTTATTGTTATACCCATTTTAATGTTTATTTTACCAGATTTATAGGTTCCATTTATATGATTGAGGTAAAGGGTTGTTTTCAATATCGACATACATTGTTTGATGAAATTGATGATGACGGGTGATACCTTATATATATTTAAAGTCTTTAAGATCCAGGAATGTGATACACTATCGAATGCCTTACAATAATCTATCGAGGCAGTACTAAGATTTTTCTTTGCATTGTAGCAGTTTTCCAAGATCATCCTGTTAATTAGTAATTGGTCTTTACATCCATAACAGCCACGTTTGCACCCTTTATTTTCAAGCGGTAGTATGTCATTTCTTTCCAAGAAAAAATATGTCTGTTTTGTTAAAATAGATGTTAATAGTTTGTTTGTTGTCGGAAGACACGTAATTGGTCTGTAGTTTTTTGGGTTATTTGTGTCGCTATTATTGGATAAAATAAATTTAATTCCTTTGGTCATCCATGCAGGAATTTTAGTGGGATCGTTAACCATTTCTTGAAGTTCTTTGGCCAGATTTTTATGTGCTGTATTTAAATAATATAGCCAAAAGTGAGGAATTTTATCTACTCCTTGAAATTTCCAATTGTGTGCTTTTTCAGTGCACATTTAACATCCTCTTCTGTGATTCCAGCCCATGTCTGTTCTGGTTTATTTCTCATTCGTTCTGTCTCTTGCGCAATCCAGTCTGCTTCTTTGTTATGTTCCTTAGGGCAAGCCCATATTTTTTTTCCAGAACTGTATAACTTCTTCCATTTTGGGAAGGACTGTCACTTTAGTTGGGTTTTTTTTACCTATTTCCATGTAAAATTTCTTTGCATCGGTTTGAAAAATCTTATTTTGTCTGTAGAATCTTGATCTTTTCTCACAGCGTCTTATTCTTTGAACCTTCAGTTGTATTGTTTGCTTTATTTTTTCCTTAGTTGATAGGAATTCATTTTCATTTCTAATGTTGCATTTTCTTTCGACTTTTCTGCTTTTTCTAGCTCTTACATTTATTCCTTTTTTCAGTTCATCGAGTACTTCACTTCTAATTTATTCGATTTCTTTTTCTATTTTCCTATTCCAAGGTGGATCTTCATGTCTGCGAGACTGCCTTGTTTTTAATTTGATGTTCAATTTTTTGTTGATGCTATTGCTGATGCATATGTTGCTTCATTGAGATTTATATTAGTGTCTTCTTCATTCAAAATTAATTTGAGTGCTGCAGTGTAGAGCTTAATAGTTTCGAGGTTATGCTTTGTTGGTTGTAATTTTGGGAGTTTTTCTTGTTCCTCCATTGCAATATTGTTCTTGATTTCTTCCTTGGCTTCCTGTATACTGTTCTTGTTTTCCGTAACATAATTCTGTTCAATGTGTTTTGAACTCGTTTTATTGCCGTCTTGTAACTGTCCCAGATCACACTTTTCCAGCACTTTTAAACTTACAGCATTATCTTCACAGTGATTTGTGTGTATCACGGTTTCTACATTATGACCTGTGGCTTGTGTGATGCTACTACTTTTTATTTCTGATTCCAGTTCCCTTTCATATTTTGTTGATTTGTCTATTCTGGTTGCAATTCTTTTAATGTCATTAATTTCAGCCTCTGTCAGTCGGTTATTGCGGATGATGTATCTTCGTACATTGGCAAACTTATTTTCATCAATGTACTTTCTATTTGTTTGTCCAACCTTTTCTCGCCAAATGTCATATGTTTTGCGAGTGATGTTTTTTGAGGTTTGAGTAACGCTTCATGAAATGTAGTCATAACGACTTTGTACTCCTTACTAGACCATTTTATTTTTTCTTTCTTTAAATATACGGTTATAGATATAGCTGGAGAATTTTCAGGGCCATCATTAGGATTATCCTGGTTTCGGAGACCTGAAGATGCATTCTTTGTGTAGGAGTTTGTTCCTATGGCAGATCTTTCGACATCAGGTAGGTTCCCTCCTGAAGAACGGGCTCCCTGTTTATCCACTGGAAGAGCCATACTGTATTTTTTATTTCTACTTGTAATTCTCATATTTTTCCCACGAGTGACACACGGGTCCAAAAGTCCACCCAACATTGCCCGGCACGTTGAGTAACGGTCTTTTACAAACAGGGTTCCGAAGCCTACAGGGGATCTTTTATGACCTCATAACGCAGTAGCCATTCACCACTCGGCACGATTAACACCTTGAGTTGCGGCTTGTTGTTCGGGGTTTTCTTTCTCTTAAATGGGTTGCCAAGCGACAGCTGACAGAGACGCGATTGGAATTCAAAGAGAAAGACGCTGGTTAAAAAAAAAAAGAACTTGGACGTAGCAGCCGCTCAACAAAACAAAACATTACTACATTAGAGTATTTTGTTAAAAAATTGTAGCTACCATCACTAGTCCTTGTAACAAAAATAATTGTTAAGAAAAAAAAACAAAATTAATGGAAAAGAAAAAGTTGACATACGTTTAAGTTTATTACTGCTGTGAGATTTAAAATAAAAATAATAATTTGTTCGTCCACTGTATATTGAGTTATTTTTTCATTAAAGTCGTCGAAAATATGGTTATCAAAATAAAATAATTAAATAAATAAATAAAATGAATAAATAAAAATAAATTTATAAATAAATACGTATTCTTTCTAAGAAAGAATATCGTAGAAATTATAATCAAACTGTTTTTCATCGTATTTTTACCTGTTGTTTTGTTCTTTGTTTTTAAGAAAAATATGGTTTTAAAAATAAATTATTTCGAAATATCGCCAACTAAGGGAAACATGAATAATAAGAAAACTAGTTGATGATTCTATTTGGATCATTTAAAGAAGAAACAGATAAATTAAATAATATACGAAGAAAAATTCATGTTTATGTTAAAATAGTAAAACAAAAATTCACATAGGAAAAAACAATTCAAAGAGAAAGACGCTGATTTAAAAAAACAGTGTACGTAATAGCCGCTCAACGAAACAAAACATCACTACACTAAAGAGTATTTTGTTAAAAAATAATTGTTGTTACCATCCTTCTAATATAAATAATTAAGAAAAAAATGTAATGGAAAAGAAAAAGTTGACATACGTTTAAATTTATTACTGCCGTGAAATTTAAACATAATAATTTGTTCACCCACTGTATATTGTGTTATTCTTTCATTAAAGTCGTCGAAAATAAGGTTATCGAAAAATAAATAAATAAAATTAATAAATAAATAAAAATAAATCAATACGTATTCTTTCTAAGAAAGAATATCGTAGACATTGTATCAAACTGTTTTCATCGTATTTTTACCTGTTGTTTTGTTTTATTTTTTGTTTTTAAGAAAAATTATCATAGTTTTTAAAAAAAATTATTTCGAAATATCGAAAACTAAGGGAAATGTGAAAAATAAGAAATCTAGTTGATGAATCTATTAGGATTATTTAAAGAAGAAACAGATAAATTAAATAATATACGAAGAAAAATTATTATTATTAGTAGTAGTAGTATTTTGTAGTTCTCTCGTTAACTTTTGGAATGCATCTTTGGCAATCCCAGTTTGTCTTTCAGTGTCATACTTTCCGTCCTCTGTTAATTTCTAATTATTTAAATTGTTCTACTTATTTGATTTTGGTATCTTCTATTTACAATTCGAACTTTGGCTCATCCTTTTGCTGAAAACCGTGTAATCAGTCATTTTAGAATTGGTGTTTAGTCCTTTCTTCTTGCTTTTCTCTACTACCTTCTGTAGGAGATTTGTAGCTTTCTTTCTGCAACTGCTATCAACACTGTGTCATCTGCATATCTTATGCAGTTGAGATTGTAGCCGCCAATAATGAATCCTGGTAGGATTTCTAATTCTCTCAGTAACGCCTCCCTGTATCGGTTGAATAAGTCCGGTGAGAAGATACATCTCTGTCTTACACCCCTTTCTACTTTTGTATATCTATGTACTCATTTTCTATCCGTATGCAGGTGTTTTGATGCCAGTATAGGTTCTTAATTATTCTAATATCTTTCCCAAATATGTCAATGTTGCTGATCAACATATCTTTGTGGCATACTTTATCGAACGCCTTTGCGTAATCTATAAATGACAGTTACACATCTTTCTGCATTTGTATTGCTCTTCTTGGTAAATCCTGAGCATATATAGGGCGTTCCTTATTCCTTTGTCAAACTGTTCCTGTTCTATTTCTAGCCTGATTCTGCTGCGCAGAATTCGGATGATAAGTTTCGTTATATGGCTCATTAGGCAGATTGTCCAACTGAGTTAACATTCGTTTCTACCGGGTTTCTTAAACCATGCTATGTTAATAGAGCTATCTACGTTTTACAGTATATTGCCACGGTTGTAGATTTCATTAAGAAACAGAAAAAATTGGTTATTTGGTTATAAACAAAGAAAGGAATACTGAACTGTTACGCGCAATCGGTCCTCCAATATGGAAGTGAATGCGAGACAATCTCTTCATGAAGATGGAGGAAAGACTTGAAGCAACAGTAATGTGGTTCGAAGGATGTTGAAGAAACCATGGACCGATTATATGAACCTCCATGAGGACTGAGAGAAAATAGAACCAAAAAGGAAACTTTGGCAATCATGGCTCTCAACAGTTTCCTACTTTTTGTAACTCAATAAATGTTGTCTTTCTTATCTTTCCTAAATCAGTTTATTTTATTTTCCTCGGTCTCTGTTGCTCTCAAATTCTTTTTTGTGCATCAAATTTTCTCAGGCCTCTTTCTTTGTCTGTCTCTTTCTAATATTAATTATAATTCTCCTTTTTGTTTCCATTTTCTCTCAAATTTCGTCATTGCTCACGTGTTCGGCCCATGATATTCTCAGCAGCCTTCTGTAGAACCACATTTTTGTTGCTTTAAGTCCCTTCTTCATCTGTGATGCGATTGTCCAGCATATAAAATGACTGATATCAGACAAACCGAAAAGATGATGAAAATGGTGAACCTAAATGCACATAGGAAAATACCGAGTTTAAATGATATTTTTTCTTTTTACTATATTACTAAATCTCATAAACCTTGTACTGCCATTTTACAAACTTCTTAGATAGTTTATATACCATTTTCGCCTGTCTTCTTGCATTCATTATGTCCTGTGAGTATCAAATGTTCCAAGCCACCTTTCATCATTCTGTGTCCTAGAAATTTCAACTGTCACTATCGGGATTTAAGCATAAGTTTCCATTTTGATTCCATTTTTTCTAAAATTTCTCCTTTGCTCACATTTTTGGTCCATGATATTCTCAGCATCCTTCTGTGGGAGCAAATTTATTTTCCTTCAGTTCTCTTCATCTATGGGGAGAGTGTTCAGCGTTCATTATCATATAGGAGTATTGATATTACATAAGAGGCCAGTACTCTTTTCTTTGTTTCTAACGTGATTTTTCTGTCTAGTGATACTTTGTTTAGCTTTTTGCATTCTCAGCATCCTTCTGCAGAAAATTAGGATAGTAACCTGAAACAAGATGAACCAGAACTGCGGTAATATTTTTTTTTTAATTTCAATATGATTTATTGTGTTCTTTCAGAGTAAAGTGTTTTTGTTGCATTTCTTTCAAATAATTATCATTTCTTTTTTCTTTTCTTTTTTTTTTTTGCTTTTATCCAGGATTAATTGTTCCTTACAACATACATTGCGTGGTATCTCATATGTCGGAATAGATTCAAGTGCGTCTTGAGGTGAAATTTATACAGCATCTATTCGGTAAAGACGACGAATATTTTTCGATTCTCTGAACGCACCGTTTGCTATTTTGAGAGCTAATCACACAACAAACTTGTCGGTCTGTCGATGACTATTAAGATCTCGGTAAGAATGACGCCGAACATCACGCTATATTGGATCTCTGTTTTCCCTGTTGGAGATCAGTGACAGAATAAAGACGAAATTCAAGGACTGACGAGAAAACTGAAAAATAAAATGTTGTTAAATGAAGACGTGAAAGGAAAAATAAGAGTAAAAATGCTTAAAGGAGGGTAAGAAGAACAAAAGAGAGGAAGACGTAAAAGAAAAACAATTGGAAAGAAACTGTTAAATAAAGGGAACATGGACAAAAGAAAGACAGGATGGAAGAAAAGTTAATTAAGATAAAATGTATGAAAATAATAAAAAAAAAGTAAATGAGAATGAAAAACTGAAGAAAAAATTTTTAAAAATCAAATAAATACTTGTATGAAAAGTTGAAAGAGAAAGAGAAAAGCAATATTCAAACAAGAGTCACAAAGTACGAGAGTACAGAGGAAAACTTCTTCTTCTTCTATGTGCCCTGTCCCTTCAGGACGTAGGTGATCATAGCTTTCCCTGGTGGCTCTGAGTATGCTTTCTGTTACACCATGAAATCCTCGTTCCGTCATCCATCTGATTAGGTCCTTCAAATATGTTATCCGTTTCTTTCCCCTGTCTCTTTTTCCCTCTATCTTGCCTGTTCGTATCAGGTTCTCTAAGCCCTCCTTCCTCATTGCATGTCCCAGGAACTTCAGCTGTCTCTTCCTGATGCTCAGTATTAATTTCCTTTTTGTTTCCATCATTTCCAAGACCTCATCATTCCTCACATACTCGATCCATAAAATATTAAAATAAACAAATAACTACTGCAAGGAAATTTGGTTCACTGTATCATACCAAGCGTTTTTTTTGTTTTGTTTTTTTTTGTTTTTTGTCAAAGCCAAGCTTGCACATTTACAAATTTACTATTAGTCCGTGCATTAAATACTGCTGCCATATTTGGTCTGCTGCTCCTGCTATTCATCTAGACGTTCTTGACAAAATCCGAAGAAAGTCTGTAATGTAACCGATTCTTACTTTGCATCTAAAATTCAGTCATTTTCTCACCGGCGTGGCGTGATTTCTCTTTGTTTTAAAAATATTTTCATGACAGATGCTCTGAGGAGCTTTTTTCCTGGTGCCCGATTACATAAATTCAAGCGTGTTGCTTGATTGTCATCTAGGTCCCACCTGTTTACTATTCAAATAGCTAAATGCAGCCGTTTTACTCCAACAGTTTCTTTTCTCATATTTTTCGTTGTTGGAACTCCCTTCCGTTTACTTGCTTCTCTGATAACTACAATCTTCAATAATTTGAATCTTCTAAATCCCGTTCATCTTTTGTCCTTTCCTCAACCCTTCTTATACTCAGCGTTTTCTCTCACATTCACTCCTTGTAACCCCCCAGCGTACTAATGGCATTTCCGTCTTACTTTGGGTGTAATAATTTTTAAAATAATAATAATAATAATAATAATAATAATAATAATAATAATAATAATAATAATAACAGAAAAATTTAAAAAAAGAGATGAGAAGTGTAATTAGAATGTTTATTCCACAATAGATTACTCGTTAATCTTGGCGAGCACTTTACCGGTAGCCTTAGGGTCGTGATTCAGGTTATTAGCTTCTGCCCTAAGTTGGTAATCAATTCAACAGATTTTTAATAATTCTCGATTATTTCTTGCTTGGTTTCACTTTCACTTCATTATTACATTTTCTGTTAAAATCAGTTCGAATTTTATTACATTTCATCGAAATAATACGAACCAATTTATTTTGCTTGCGTTCACACAAACCTGCCCAGTATAACGAATTATTCATCCATCTATGGTGGCAAGTTTTACTTTGTGCTAAAACATCACCGCAGTTTTATTTTCTTTCTTTAAGAAATAAAACTTTTCAGTTTGAAAAAAAAGAACACACGTAAAAGCTAAATTAGCGCACAAATTAACCATTCGACCGTGCATGGAATACTGTTGTCATATCTGGTCAGGCGCCCCTGTTTTTCGTCTCCGTGTTCTCAACAGGCTTCAAAAGAGAATCTGTAATGTGATTGGTCCCGATCTGGCAGCTCGACTCCAACCACTTTCTCATCGGCTGGATGTGGCTTCCCTCTGTCTCTTCTACAAATATTTTCATGGTTTCTGCTCTGAAGAATTTAGGCAACTAGTGTCCTCTCTACAAGAATTTACTCGGGTAACCAGACTGGTCCCACCTTTTAGAGTTAAATCAACCAAATCCAGGTGACAATTCTACTCCATCAGCTTCTTTTCTCGCGCTTCCCGTCCGTGGAACTCCCTTCCATATACTTTCTTTCCTGACGGCTACAACCTCCACAAATTTAAATGCAAAGGCAATTCCCATCCCTTATCCACTTAACTCCAGCTCTTTCTACATCACCTCGTGTATCTTGTTATTTTCCTTTCTCTTTACCTTTGTAACTGTATTCTCTCCTGTGTTCACACCCTTCTCTTGGCCTTTATCTTTCACCCCTTGTAGCTGGTTAGTCTTTGACGCCACTCTTTTCCTGTCTAAAACTTTACCTCTCTTATGTAGCCCCCTGCACATCAGTGGTGGTACCGCCTTGCTTGAGGTGAAATGATTAAAAATTTGAATTAAGAAATAATCCTATCGAAATAAAGATATTTATCTTATTTAAATTCGTTTAACTTTTTCAGTATTACCTCATGCAAGGTAGTAAAGCCACTATGGTACAAAAGGTTACAGGGTGTAGAAGAATTAGAAACAAAAACATTAATAATAAGTAAGAAGAGAAAAGAGTAATCAGGAGGACAGAAGATAACGATTTACATTGCATTGAAATTTTTGCAAATTAAAGTTGGCTGAAAATCATAGAGTAGATGGGGAATTTCACAAGCGAGAAGCACGAGAGAAAAAAAACTCTAAGCATAAAACTTACAGCAACATCTAATCAGCTCAACCATAAATTGATGACATCTTGACGCCAGTCTGGTACTGCACTTAAATTCCAAAAGTTTAGGCACCGTACCAAAGAGCTCATCCGGATAATTATCATGAAAGTATTTAAAGAAAGACACAAAGAGGCAATCTTACGGCGATGGGAATGTGACTGAAGCCGAGCCGCCAGGTGAGGACCAATAATATTGCTGATCCTCCTTAGAATTTTATCAAGGAACTCGAAATAAATAGCAAAAGCACCGGATCATCCATAATGTGGCAGCAATATTCTAGGAATAGACGAATAGTAAACTTATCGATATATAAGATAAATGCTTTCTCAGTAATATTTAAGGTGTCAATGAATGAATTAGTAAACACGTAATATTAGAGATAAATAAAATCCTTGTCAATTTCGTTCAGTAAAGAATAATAAATAATTGACATATGCACAAAATATAGATGTGAACACAACGTTTTATCTCGTTCGAACTGATAATTTTATTTTATTGTTTAATCTATTCCTATTTATATTTATCCACGATCTTGTTTCATAAGTTTTCATCGAACAGCTGACTCTAAAAAGACTGACACGATAATCTAATTTTATTTGGAAAGTAATTTCTAATGTTTTTCCTCTTCGACTTGAGTTTTTTTACCACCAAAGAATTATTTAAATGCAGAAAAGATACACCGTAATGAAGAATGAAAAATATTATAACGTTTTAACCCATTTTTATTAATAATTTCCTTTTATTGTTTAATCTGTTAAGCTTATCAACAATCCTCTTTGATAAGTTTTTTTAACTTTCCTCTAAGCAAGATAATTCAGCCACTACGACCCGTGGAGCTTCCTGTATGTGAGAGAATATGATAAAAAGAGAAACATTATTAAACAGAGAGAACAATAAAAGAACAAAAATTTAGAAGAGAGAAGATAACCACTGAGATCGAAATGTTATCTGGAAGAGAGTTCCCAGGCGAGAGTTCTGAGAGATGAAACTGTTAGCATCGAACTTACGGTTATATCTAGCATTTCAACACTCTTTATTACCGTTGCTATAAAAATTGTACGTAAGGTAAGTGAGTTGTCTCCCACTGTCAATTCCACTCTAGAGGGCATGTTCATTAGGATTATCTTTTAGCCGGCATCTCAAAGGAATAAGACGTTGAATTTTGTCGCTGCTGCAAATACCCGCAGTTACACCGTGAAGAGCCGTAGCACTAACTAGTACGTAAAGCAATTTGGCGGGGCTGACAAACATATCCTCGATGCTGATCTTGAGAAGGACTTCCACTCAGTGGTGGACTGGGGTAAGAAGTTGTTTGTAAATTTCAATGCTTATAATACGAAACTGCTGTCAACCATCAAAGGCAGTCTCTCATGCACCTCCCCATATGCATGGACCAAGCAAGACCTTTCTCTGACATCCCCTGTAACTGGTTCGTCTTTCTCTTCACTCTCCTCCTGCTTAAACTTTTACTCTTATGTAGCCCCCTGCGCATCAATGGCGGTACTGTCTTGTTTGGGTTGAGACGATTAAACAAAAGATAAAACACTCAACTACACAAGGACTTTAGTAAAGTGAATTCATAATTGTTTATTTAGTATAATCTATTACAGTATAATCTATTGTTTGCAATGAATAATATTGTTCCAATTGTAATTTACATGACTGTATTATAATATTGTTCCAATTGTAATTTACATGACTGTATTATAATATTGTTCCAATTGTAATTTACATGACTGTATTATAATATTGTTCCAATTGTAATTTACATGACTGTATTATAATATTGTTCCAATTGTAATTTACATGACTGTATTATAATATTGTTCCAATTGTAATTTACATGACTGTATTATAATATTGTTCCAATTGTAATTTACATGACTGTATTATAATATTGTTCCAATTGTAATTTACATGACTGTATTATAATATTGTTCCAATTGTAATTTACATGACTGTATTATAATATTGTTCCAATTGTAATTTACATGACTGTATTATAATATTGTTCCAATTGTAATTTACATGACTGTATTATAATATTGTTCCAATTGTAATTTACATGACTGTATTATAATATTGTTCCAATTGTAATTTACATGACTGTATTATAATATTGTTCCAATTGTAATTTACATGACTGTATTATAATATTGTTCCAATTGTAATTTACATGACTGTATTATAATATTGTTCCAATTGTAATTTACATGACTGTATTATAATATTGTTCCAATTGTAATTTACATGACTGTATTATAATATTGTTCCAATTGTAATTTACATGACTGTATTATAATATTGTTCCAATTGTAATTTACATGACTGTATTATAATATTGTTCCAATTGTAATTTACATGACTGTATTATAATATTGTTCCAATTGTAATTTACATGACTGTATTATAATATTGTTCCAATTGTAATTTACATGACTGTATTATAATATTGTTCCAATTTAATTTACATTGACTGTAATTTATAATATTGTTCCAATTGTAATTTACATGACTGTATTATAATATTGTTCCAATTGTAATTTACATGACTGTATTATAATATTGTTCCAATTGTAATTTAATATGTATTATAATGTTCCAATTGTAATTTACATGACTGTATTAGTTAATTGTAATTTTGTTCCAATTGTAATTTACATGACTGTATTATAATATTGTTCCAATTGTAATTTACATGACTGTATTATAATATTGTTCCAATTGTAATTTACATGACTGTATTATAATATTGTTCCAATTGTAATTTACATGACTGTATTATAATATTCTTTAAAGCTTTCAAGTTATGCTCTGTGTTCTTCCTGTACTGACTTCATCAGTCGTCGCATTAACCATCATATGCAGCCTAAATCACCATATTGCATCTACCTCTTCAAACTGTCAAATCATTAAATCTTACCGTCGGTTTATTACTACCCTTAAATTCGTATAGTCTAGTTACCATAGAGAAGAGTTAATCAAAATGATTACTATGAAAGTATTTATAGAAAAGGCCCAGGAAAGCTACAATTGTTGACGTGACTACTTGTGGCTCTGTAATGCAATGTTAAATAAAAATAAGTCTTCAATACCTGTTTTCATCACTCAATTTGAGGTATAATCATCTTCTGTTGATATGTTTTGCTCGTAAATTTTATTCCATTTCAACTATCGACTCACCTCACGCAAGGCAATAAATTCGCTAAAACTGAAATGGTTATTGAGCGTAAGAGAATATGAGTAAAATAAAAAAATATTATTAGGGAGAAAATGCCAGAAAACAGTTTCACAAGCGAGAAGTGCGAGAGAAGAAACTGTTAGCATAGAACTTACGGTTATCTTTAGCATTTTTCTTTTAATCATCTCACCCCAAGCAAGGCATTCCACTGCCACTATTGTGCATGGGGCTACATAGGGGAAGGTAAAGAGAAGGAGTGGATAGACATAGGGAATGTCAGGAGAAAGGTGACAGATGAGTAAGGATAGCGAGGATGAGGGTCGGGCAGATGGGAAGAGTGCTTGATAGAATGGGAGCAGGTTAGTGTGTTAGGAGGTGTGTATTGACCTTACATTTAAACTCCTGGAGATTGTAGCCGTCGGGGAAGCAATCGTTTGGAAGATAATTCCACAGTCGGGAAGTGCGAGGAAAGAAACTGTTGGAGTAGAAGTTACGGCTGCATTTTATCGGTTTCACTGTAAAAGGGTGGGATCTAGTTGCTAATCTAGTATCTCGTGCAAATTCGTATTTAG
Source organism: Ascarosepion bandense (assembly GCA_037127315.1). Taxonomy (NCBI): domain Eukaryota; kingdom Metazoa; phylum Mollusca; class Cephalopoda; order Sepiida; family Sepiidae; genus Ascarosepion; species Ascarosepion bandense. The sequence continues at coordinate 4,816,326 of JBBBDQ010000856.1, read as the reverse complement.
GGGGCACCAGTGATCTAAGTTCATCGGAGCAGAAGCCGTGAAAGTATTTATAGAAGAGACACAAGGAAGCCACGTCTCGCCGGTGGGAGAGAGACTGCAGGCGGTCTGCCAAGTCGGTATCTATCACATTACAGACTCTCCTCTGAACTTTATCGAGAAGCCCAAGGAGAACAGCAGGGGCACCCGACCAGATATGGCAGCAGTATTCAATGCACGGGCGGATGGTAGATTTGTAAATGTGCAGGATAGATTTAGACGGAAAAAACTTCCGGGCCCTACACAGAGAACCGACTTTCATAGCAGCGGATTTAGCAATGGATTCGATATAGTCATTCCATTTGAGGTCCGCTGAAAGTGTGAGACCAAGGAGGCGTAGTGTTTTACTCTCTGGGAGACAAGCCTGGTCCATGCTAATGGGAGGTAGGTGAGATTGTCGATGATGGTTAATTGACAGTAGCTTCGTTTTAGAAGCATTAAAATTTACTAGCCATTTCAAAATTCTTTGTTTCTAATGGGATACTTGTATGTCTTAACACTTTCTTTAGTTACAGCAAAGCCACTTTCACTATTACGATGCACGTTCGGATTTGTGTCACACTTTTTGTCTTCTGTTACTATAATAACCAGATAGCTTAAATTTCTGTACCTGCTTCAGATTCGGAACTCATACATTTGGCTGCTTTTCATGCTGATTACTATATACTCTATCTTCTGTTAATAGTCAATTCGTTCTTGGCGCTTTCTTTTGAGATATCTCTGAAATGTTGTAGTTTTCCTTCTGAGTCCCTCATCAGCACAGTCTCATCCACATATATTATACTGCTAAAATTATGTATGTCAATATTAAAGCCCAGTAGGATATGTAGTTTTTAGAATTGTCACTCTGTATCGAATAGAAGGCATTCAAGGTTGTTTCAATCATTTTACCCCGAGCAAGGCAATAAAACCAACAAGGGGTGACTGAATGTGAAAGAATATGAGAAAAAGAAAAAAACAATCTTAATGAGGGGAGGCAATAAAAAACCAGGAATTAAGATGACAGAAGATGATGATTCACATTGCATTTAATTTTTGGAAAGCAAGAAGTGAAAAAAGAGCTCCACAAGTGAGAAGTGCCAGACAAGAACCTGTTAGCATAGAAGTTACAGTTACTTCTAGACATTTCAATTGTAAAATGATAAGACCTTGACACCAATCTAGTAGTAGGCTTAATTTCATAAAATTTAGATACCAAAGAGAAAAAAATGACGGAAATTGTGATGCCAGATCAGGACCAATGACATTGCAGATCTTTTCTTTGTATTTTATTAAGAATCTCTTAATATATAACAGAAGTACCAAACAAAATGTGACAGAAACATTCATGGCATGGACGAATTATAGACTTATAAATATGGAAAATAGATTCTGGTGAGAAAAGTTTTCTAGTACGAAACGGTGAACTGACTTTCCGAGTAGCAGGTCTAACAGCTGATTCAATATAATATTTCTATTTCAGGTCATTGGAAAACGTTAGCCTATTAAAATCCGCCATTCTGGTGGAAGGCTAAAATGTTTCTCTAAGACGATTAAGAGAGATCAGTATTGTTTGGGAGGCGTTAATATTAACAAGTCACTTCTTGACCTAGTTAACGACAGATTGGAGATCAGTTTTGAAATCAGATGCCAATTTGACGTTATCTGACATAAGATCATATTTTAACATATTCAGTTCCTGTTTATACTTCTGAGATGAGGTAATATTTACATTATTTACATTGTTCGGACTGTTGTCCCCATCTTTATTGCCATATTCACGGTAACGGCCGAAACGTCGTGAATATTGCAATAAAGATGAGAACAACAGTTCGAACAATGTAAATAATGTATATACAGTTCCCTCCAAAAGTATTGGAACGGCAAAACCAATGTTTTGTTTTTGTTGTTCACAGAAGACACTTAAAGATCAAAAGATGAATATGATACACAATTATACTATTTACTATAGCCAATATTTGTAAAATGGCTCTGAACAATTTTTTTTTCTTTTCTCAGCTTCAAAATGACTTTACTCTTCTCCCATGGATAGCTTCCCCGTTTTCATGCTGGTTTATTCTTTTTAACAAGAAATGCAGTCATACAGTTAAAAACCAAGGCTAAAACCAAGAGTAAGTCATTCAGAGTTATTTAATGTTTAAAACATGAATCTAAAAGGCAACAACCGATCAACAAGAAATAACTGTCAGTCCTGTGTGCCAATGGTTTTATTCCTTTGAAAAAATAGGGTGGGTTCAAACAAAAGGGGGCATGATGCTTAACACATCTCAATGTAATAATGAAACTCTGATAATGAAACTCTGAACACTTGTCTCATATTCATCGTTTGATATTAAACCCAAATGTCTTCTGTAAACAACAAAAACAAAGGAGTTTGACTTGCCGTTCTAATGCATTTACTATACTAATCGTTCAGCGCCTCTGAACTTTGCCTAATAGCGTGAAATTTGAAGCCTCTAAGTAAGAAAGTTTTGTTCTTAAGTGTATTTGGATTGGATCCTAACACTGTTTGAATACTGAAAATTTTTCTAGCATCTTAAGAATCTTGTATCTTATTTAGTTGAAGCACTTTCATAAATGGTTGTTAGTTTTGTATGGTCTAGTTTTTTTATGAGTTTTTGTCTTTATGAGTAGAATCATTATTTATGAGCTTTTGTGTTTTTTTATTAATAATTTCACCCCAAGCAAGGCAAGACCACTTCTGAAAAAAGTGGGACTTTCATACCAATATAGTAGCATGAATAAATAAATGTAGTTGGGGAATCAGGGGAAAACCCATCAGAGCCGTTGCCATGAAAATACTTGTAGCAAAGACAGAGGGAAACCACATCATGCCTTCCTGCAATTTGCTTCCTGAATCTGTCATCAACACTTTCTCCTTCCTTCTTCTGTGTGCCTTGCCCCTTCGGGACGTGGGTTATTATGGCTTTCCACTACTTACTATTCTTTCTAGTTCTTTTGTTTTTCTTTATGCTATTTCTTTTAAACCTTGATTCGTCATTCATTCCCCCAGGCTCGCCAGGGACATTATACATTTCTTTCCTGTCTCTCTTACCTCCCCGTCTCTCTTACCTCCCCGTCTCTCTTACCTTCAATATGTTCTGTGATTATTCAAATTTTCTAAGCCGCCTTTCCTCATTATGTGCCCGAGAAAGTTCAATTTCCAATTTTAATTTTTTCTTCCTTCAATTGAGTATTATTGTTCTTTTTATTTCCACTGTCTTTATAACTTTGTCGTTGTTCACATCTTCGGTCGATGGCATTTATTTTTATTCAAGTCTCTACTGCGTCTATGGAGAGATTGTCCAGTAGTCACTACCATATATAAGGGCCTGATATTACATAACAGTTGATTACTCTTTTTCTTTGTTTCTAACGATATTTTTTGTTTCTTCATACTTTTAGAAGGCATCTTTCGCTATTGCAATGCGCCTTCAAGTTTTGCAGTCATATTTTCCGGCTCCTGTTAAAATACGTCCCAGAAATTTAAATTTCTGAACTTGCTTGGTTTTTGTTTTCTCCAATTCGTAGTTTGCATCTTAGGCATTTTCTCTTGCTGACAACCATACATATTGTTTTCTTACAACTGATAGTAAGTCTTTTTTTTTCTCTCTTTCATTTGCTAACTTCTGGAGGAGTTCATGCAGTCTATTTTCTATTTCTGCTATTGTTTCATCATGTTTTGGCCTTGTAGGACTTCTCGTTCTCTCACGATCAGTCGGTTAAGTGCCATACATGATACACGCTTGATCGATCATGTCTCTTTCGAGTCATGACTGACTGGACAGAAGATTTTCTTCGGTAGACTGTTTACCAATCACAGTTATAGAACCCAATCTGTTCTGCTATTTTACCCATAGCTGGAAGGAGAAGCGGTGGATTAATACTAGGGTATTTGTGTGTAAGTGAATGCAACGAATTTAACTGGAATTTCTTTTTGAGCCGATATTCACTGCATCACAATACAAATCCTCTCTCAGGATACGTAATGTAAATTAATGTGATTCTGTGCCTCATCATAAAAGCACGTAAGGTAGAGTAGAGAATCAGCATACTTCCTTCTCTTCCCTACAACTTTGACAGTAGACTGCTCCTACTTATAAATATGGCAAGTAGCCATATTAACTTAGTATTTGTGCAGTAGTTGATTTACTCAAGATTTTCCGTTCTATGTATGAGTATTTAATAAACTTCTTTGTTTTCCCTACCTAGTCTTTTGTTCCGTTGATACTCTCTCTACGTCCTTCCTAAATCTCGCCTATTCTGAACAAAGACATCATTACAACATATATAATGTTTATATACGCACATTATATAAGTACAAAAGGTTGTTATAGCCAGGGTTAATAATGGCACAATATGCCATTGTGTACAAATTGCTTCTTTGGCATGCGTATCAAATAATATCTGACAACTATGTCCAGCCCCAAGCGAGACAATAGATGAAAGCAGAAAACTGGCGCATCATAGCCATAAGCTTTGGGTAGATGGCGCTTCCCAGAAAAGTAGATCGTCTAGGGAAAAGAAAACCATGATTTTACACCCACTCTGCCTTGCGGTCATATCCAAACAGGGAAAATCCAGACAGAAAAGTATTTGTCATGTGCCTCAAACAGGCCCAGCTACAAGATGGCTAATGGTCGTAGACGGAAAATTAGCGCCTCATAATCAGTTGATTTGGGTAGATGGAGATGATAGTCTATCTAGGGAAAAGAGAGTTCTGATTTTTAATGCTCTGTTGCCTTGCGATGATATCCAAAAAGCTCGAGAAGAAATACTTCCAGAAAAAACCAGCAGCGTCGTCTCGATGGCGGTTTTCTGTCAACATTGACAACATTCTACAACCCGTCCCCAAATGTAATGCCCTGTATTCCTTTGGATCTTGTCGGTGCGGTTGAAACGGGAGTTGGGGATATGTAGTCTGAGCAGCGCACGGCCTCCATATATCATCCCCTTGGCGTACGCCCTGGAGTGTTCACCCCAGTTTCATCACCAAAGGACTGAATTGTGACCAAATGAGATAAACAGATGCCTATTATGTCTCATCATGACCTAAAAGTTGCATGAGTGTTTGTAAGGAAACCTTTGTCCTAGGATTTTGCTAATTTGTTCCGAATGGTAATGAACAGCGAACGTTTTACAACTGGAAGCTAAACATTTGTTTTTTATCAGACGCAGTTCAACGATTTTAAAGCTAGATGTTCAGATAGTTTGCATCGCTCGAAAGTTGACATTACTGTTGATTCTGTTTCAACCTTTGAACGCAGTTCGGCTCTCTTACGACCATATTTGCACATACAGACTTTGTTTCGCGTTCTTATTTCATTCTTATATGTTTTTTGTATGGGTTATGACAAGACCAATGGAAAAATGAAAACACCCCCTCAACCCCCTTTAGACTTAAATTAATTATCTCTATTATAGAGACTGCGACATTTTTAGCGCCATTGCCTTTGTTAGTGGTATAAACGGCGCCCCTTTCGTTTCGGATATTCAATATCATTCCTCGGTTTTCAATAACCATTAATTAAGTGAATGCAGCAAAGATGATGTGAAGATGAAGGTTTAAGAAAAAGATGTTAGCAGAATAGGAAAGAAATATGTAAATGCATCAGATGGGGAGTAGTGGGTGGGGGACACAAAAGAGAAAGAAGAAGAAACAGAGCAGCGAAAACAACAACAAGGCGCTTATACAAAAAGAAAGAGGCGTTCGTAAGGAAAAGAATGTGTTGGTACGAAAAAAAAGGAGGAGACTGTAAGAAGAACACAGAGTTCAGAAAAAGAAAAAGGAAGAGAAGGAGGAAAACAACATAAAGAATACGGCATCCAGAAGAAGAGGAAGATTATCGAACGAAGAACAAGAAAGTGTTTCTACAAAGAAGATAAAAAATAAAAATAGAAGATAAAAGTATGCGTTAGCATGAAGAAGTCGAAAAAGAAAAAAGTGAAAATAATTTTAAAAGAAGGGAATCAGGGAAAGAAGCCCTTGCACATAGAACAAAAGAAGAGGAGGAGGTGATATAAGATACGAAGATGAGGAACAAGAACAAGATGGCGTTCAAAAGAAGGTGTTCGTACGCAGAAGAAAAAACTGGTGATAGTATGAAGAAAAAATATGGGGAGAAGACGATAGAAGAAAGCAGTCGTACAAAGGACAAGAACAAAAAAGAAAGTGAGCGTACGGAGAAAAAGTAGAAAAAGAAGAGGAAGAGTTCGTACGAAGAACAAGAAGTCACTTGTACAAAGAAGAAGAAAAAGACGGCGCTCGTACGATTACAAAAGAAGAATAGGAGAATATGATAGTAAAAGGCTATCATGTGAACAAAAAAGAACAAACAGAACAAGATGGCGTTCAGAAGATTTTCGTACGAAGAAAAGAAAAAGAAGTGGGGGAGTTAGTACGAATAAAAAATAGACGGAGAAGGAGATAGATGAAAACTATCGTACGAAGAAGATTAAAGTGTTTGTATGAAGAATGAGACGATGTTAGATTTATTATTTAAACTAATAAACTTAGTTATTTAGATGACAAGACGATAGCTTAGTAATAATAAGAAGGCGTTCATATGAAACAACTGTTAAAAGCAGAAGACGTTATTGGAAAAGAAAAGGTAGATTTTCTTCAGAGATTAGTTGAGTGGTAGAAAGAATTGTTGAAAAGAAAAATTTTAATTGAAACTTAAGGCAGAAGAAAAGAAAAATATCTAAGAGATATACAAATTTTGAAAGATGAAATGGTGAAGGCATTGAATATTAACAATGTAAGAAATGATAAAAATGTCGGGAAACATAAAGCTGTTTTTCTTTTTAGATTTGTTTTCTTTTTTAAACGTTAAAATTAATTTTATTTTCCTTTTTTAGCTACAGATGAGCTACGCACGACTTTTTCGCGCGTTGTAACGTTATCGTGTGAATAACTACACATTACATATATAAATATCTACTTATCTGATATTTCCTATAGCACAGAAACATCCATAATCCGGAAACTCCAATGTTCCGACGCATTTTTAATCAGCGGCCATTAGTTTGCTGAGTAGCTGCAAGAGAAATTTCACACGTTGTTTACAATTTTCCGTAGCAGCAGACAGCAGCAGAGTGTTTTGATTGTACGGTCGTGCTCATTTTCTATATCTAACTGCATGCAGTACAGTAAGCATTACGGGGGTTCTAAGCTATTTTTTAGACTTTGCGTTGCATGAAACAATAAAACTCTCGTTTGGAAGTAATAATTACTGTTTCTTTTCCTGTTTTTACGCTTTTTTTTGCTTTTTTTTTACTGTTGATAACAGTAGAATATATATGTGGAATGAACAGGGAAGGAAACGTTTATATAGGGGTTTTTAGTGTTGTCTCCTGTAATGTAATTTCTGTAATATAGTAGAAGGGTTCAATAAAAAAAAAAGTACAAGATCTTAATATTAATAGTAAATCTTTTCTTTTGTTCTATGCGTGTAGGCGTGTATGATTAGAAAGATATCTTCCTGCCTCTCTTTTATGCACTCTCCTTTTCCATCTCTCCGTCTCTCTCTCTCTCTTCTCTCTGTTTATATATATATATATATATATATATATATATATGTGTGTGTGTGTGTGTGTGTGTGTGTGTATGTGTGTGTGTATGTGTGTGTGTGTATGTGTGTGTATTGAGCTCTCTTTATTTATTAATGTAATTAATATTTCATATTAATTAGATAAAATCTTTTGGATTATCCTCTCCATCTTCACGGGTGTCCATTCTCTCTCATATATATATATATATATATATATATATATATATATATATATATATATACAAATTAATAAAAACGAAGAAAACAATTGCAATGTTCAAAACATAATTCTAAAACACTGTTCAATGTAATAATAGAAAAATGAATATTATTATTTATTATTACGTTAGAACATGTGAAAACTACAAACTACTACAAAATTCTACATTTTGTGTCGATATTGAAAGAACAATGTCTCATCAGGTAGTTAACAATTAAGAAAGAAAGAAAGCAAGAAGAAAATAGAAGAAAATAAGATGTGAAATGAAGAAAAAGAAAGATGAAAAGGAAGAAGAAATAGAAAGTGAAGAGAAAAAGAAGTGAGAAAATGTAGAGAGGGAACAGCCAATGAAAACGGCTAAAAGTGAGAAATTTTAAATTTGGACCATAAATGAATTCCAGGCGGATATTGGCATCGGTTACTGGGTTGCGGCTCAAATCCTTTGGCATTTTTTTAAATGATGAAATCTCATACACAAACAGAAAGATTATTCATAAAATGTAAATTGAATGATATTTAAAAAAAAAAAACAATACGAAGATATAAATTCGTTAGACCTAATATAATAAATTAGAAAAAATAATAAATAAATTAAAAATAAAAATAAAATAAATTAAATTTAAATTAAATTTAAATTTAAATAAAATAAAATAATATAGATAAATATAAGATAAAATAAACAGAAAATAAATAAAATATAATAAAAGAATAATAATATTTATAATAATAATAAATATAAATTATATAAAAAATTACATTAAAATAAAATAAAAATAATAATAAATATAAAATAGATAAAAACTCGAATGATAAGTTTAATAAACTAATACATGGCTAAACATACTAAGAGTAATTATTGAGCCCAATAAAAATATTCATGGTGATAAATAGATCACAAATTGTAATACAAAATAAAGAAGAAATAAGATAACAAAAAAGATTATGCAGTCAGAAGAAATTAACAAGTTGACTTTTTATTTGCAAGTTTAATCGTTCTAATATTACGTTATTAATTTTACCAATCTCTGATTTAGTTGGGTTGATAATTTTAAAGGTTAATTTTCGTTGAATTTCCCTTGAAATTCTGCCATCAGGCACTGGAATTCGCTGAATTTTATTAAGATATTTCAAAAGATAAACATGCACTCCTCTAACAGAGAAATTTTCAAAATTTGCAATAAATTTCTGAGAACTAGTGGGTTTAGATCTTCTGAGATTGTTTTTATGGAAGAATATAGTTGTTCTGGCCCAAAAGGAAGATAGAAACAGAACAATCATATGGTTTAATCTTACAATTAATCAGTTAGTTAATATTAAACTGGAACATAAAATTTCTTCAATTAATTGATAAAAATTTTCATAAAAAATATTCTTTTAAGCAAAATTTTCAATTGAAACACTCTAAAAATTAGTTATAGTTGCACTAATAATTTAGAAAAAATAATTAAATTACATATCAACAAAATATTGAAGTTATATAACAATAATAATAGTAATTCTACTACTCATCTTAATTTGCTCCATAAAAATCTATGCAATTACAGAAATCTCGATCAGTGTCCTTTATCTAACAAGTGTTTAACTAAATCCCTTGTCTATATGTGCTTTATCTCATCAGTAGAAAATCCAAGGGTTGCTAAAGTTTAAATTGGTAATGCAATGAAACAGTTTAAAATACGTTTTTACAATCATCTCTTAACCTTTGCTAATAATCATCTCTTAACCTTTACTAATAAAGACAAACGATATTTGACCTCACTTTCTAAATATTTTTGGAAGTAAAAAAATTCTCAAACAAGCTAAAATCTCTAGATCAGTCAACGAACCATGTTTTCTCAATCTGCAAGAGAAAATAGAAATTATAAAGTCCATGAAAAGTGATATATTACTGAATCAAATGCATGAAACTATAGTAAATTGTAAACATATTAAAGGATTAAACTTACAATCCTGCTAGTATTACTAAATCTAAGGTATGAAACTATAACATTTGTAAGCAATCTATAGTATTAGCCTTACTATATTGATAAATTCCTCCAGCTATTTAATCTTTCTTCTTATATTTTATCTTCATTTTGCCTTACGATTTGTGATCTATTTATTGCCTTAAATATTTTAGTGCACTATTAGCTTATTATATTTATTATTTTAGTATTTATTTTTATGCTTATTATTAGTAGTATTATTATTATATTTATTATTATTATTATGTCATTTTTCATCATATTTCGATTTCTGCTTTGGTCTCACTACCAACCAAGTCTGCGGGGAGACCTAAGGCAGGTAGTGGCGTGTTGTTATGGCTCCATTTCATGTTTTTCTATTTTCCCTATCATCCCCAGCATTACATAGATAAAGTTTTCCTTAGTGTGTGGGCTGTACTTAATAAGACAATTTTTTGTATATCTCTTAAGCTGGGGTTTCCAGGGATTCTTTCAATGTGTTGTTTTGTTCCATTTTTTATCATTCCAAGTGCACCTACTATCACTGGCACAACTCTTGTTTTCAATTTCCACATTTTTTCTATTTCAATTTCCAGGTCTTTATATTTTGACAGTTTTTCAAATTCCTTGACTGCTATGTTACAATCCGCTGGACAAGCCATAGCAATTAATAGACAAGTTTTCTCCTTCTGGTTTTTAACAATAATGTCTGGCCTGTTTGCTTCAATTTTTCTGTCTGTGTAGATGGTGTAATCCCATAGAATGGTTACATCTTCTATTTCTGTAACCGGTGCTTGGTGATGCTCATACCAGTGTTTGTTTACAGATTTTCCATAATGTTTGCACATTGTCCAATGTAAATATTGCCCAACTCTATCGTGGCGATTTTTATATTCATTTGGAGCAAGCACAGAACAGCCTGAGATTAGGTGGTCTATTGTTTCTTAGTGTTTATCACAAAACCTGCATTTTGATTTTTGGATCCAAAATTATTATTATTATTATTATTATTATTATTATTATTATTTATTTTATGTTTATTTTATTCAGATTATTTTATATCATTTTATTTTATCTAAATTTAATTCTAATTTAATTTTATATAATTTAATTTATTTTATTTATATTTTATTTATTATTATTTTTTCTTATTTATAATATTAGATCTAATGAATTTATATCTTCGTATTGTTTTTTTAATATCCTTTAATTTATGTTTTATGAGTAATCGTTCTGTTTGTGTATTGGATTTCATCATTTTCTTTTTTTTTAATATCAAAAGATTTTAGCCCCAATACTGTAACTGATGTCAATATCTGTTTGCAATTCCTTTCTGGCCCAAATTTGAAATTTCTCTCTTTTACTCATTTTCATTAGCTTTTCCCTCTCTACATTTTCTCACTTATTTTTTCGTCACTTTCTCTTTCTTCTGCATCTTACCTTTTTGTCTTTCTTTTCTTTTTCTTGATTTCTCATCTTATTTTCGTCTCTTTTCTTCTCTCTTTCATTCTTTCTTTTTAATATTTTTAGCTCGTATGGAAAATAATTTCCCAAAAGGAAGGGAAGTGTTTTTCTTAAAAGATTTTTTAAATAAAAATGTTTATTGCCATCTTTGTTAACTATCTGATGAAACATTGTTCTTTCAATGTCGAAACAAAATGTAAAATTTTGGTGTAGTTTGTAGTTTTCCACGTGCTCTAACGTAATAATTAATTAATTATATATATATATATATATATATATATATATATATATATATATATATATATATAAATTATAATTTAGAACACTTGCAAATTACAGTCTACTACAAAGTGTACATCTTGTATCGACACTGCAAGGACAATTTCTCATCAGGTAGTAGCGTTCACGACTTATTGGATAAATATAGTGAGCTCAATATATATATATATATATAGAGAGAGAGAGAGAGAGAGTGTGTGTGTGTGAGAGAGAGAGAGAGAGAGAGAGTGAGGGAGAGAGATGGAAAGGAGAGTGCATAAAAGAGAGGCAGGGAAACATACACGACTACACTTTCTAAACATATCCGCCTACACGCATAGAACAAAAGAAAAGATTTATTATTAATATTAAGATCGTGTACTTTCTTATTGAACCATTCTACTATATTACAGAAATTACATTACAGGAGACAACACTAAAAAACCCTATATAAACTTGTTCTTCCCTGTTCATTCCACATATATATTCTTCTTTTATCAAAAGTAAAACAAAGCTTAATGTCTGCCTGTTTAACTTTTTAATGTATTTTTCCAATTTTCTGATAAGCTGTTGAGTATTGTGCTTGAAGATGTGGACAAACAGTCCGGAATTCATATTTTGTTATTCTGTTCAAGTACTTTCAGTTATCATTATCAAGAACTAGAATGGTTTCTTAGTGGTATTTAGAATCCATTCGTCTTCTTCCCGGTATTCTTTGCGAAGCAGGAAGTTGGAAATAGTCTAACATAACGCTATGCATTACGGCTATTAAGAATAAGGTCTCACAAAAAGATAATGATTTTTTTAAATATCTTAAATTCGAATTAAAAAAGTTCTTCCCTCTCTACATTTTCGCACTTATTTTTCTCTTCACTTTTTATTTTTTCTGTTTCTTTCATTGGCTTTGCTCTCTATATGTTTTGCGATTATTAATTCAGCCGAACTCGGTAGAAAGAACTTAACACAATAAGTGGTCAATTTAATACAATGCAATTAAACAAGCAAACATTTAGGAACGCTAAAAAGTAGCAGTAAAACGCAATTAACCACTTGAATCACTGAAAAAGCAATAAAAATGCAATTAATCATCTGCATCCTTAAAGAAATAAACCCTAACCACTATTTTCAGGTATACCAGTGTGACAGTTTTCGTTATAACAAATGTCTACTCGTTTCTGTTCATAATAAATGAAGGCGATGCCTCGAAGAAGCAAATCCTTGTTTACCAAGGTAATGTCTTACCGCATAGTTCCAAATTATTTTGGCTCTTGTGATTACTGGCGGCTCTGTAATAGGTTATCAAATAAGTACAAAGTCTCTATTCACCTCTAGTCAATCAATTTAAAGTTTGAAAGAACTTTTAAAGTTTGAAAGAATTATTTGTCTATTAACTATTGGTGGTTTATTTTTTTATACTGAGCACTTTGCATGCAAAAATCGAGTGGACTTTAAATACTTGAACTCTGGTAATTTACGGACAAACGTTTTGTTACGCGTTAACTATCTTTCATTTTCTTGTTATTATTAATATTAGTAATAGTAGTATTATATCAAAGAAAATTATTCCTTAGACATGATCAAAGAAGCTGAAAGTAATCCCAGAAATAATATTGGAAAATGCTCCTGGATTTTTAATTCTGATCTATACTGTGAAAAATACAGTATATATATATATATATATATATATATATATATATATATATTAACTAGTTATTCGCTACCCAGGTTTCTACCCTGAGTGCTGTACCTCAGGCGTAACCCTATTATGACCAAAAACTAAGTATTAAATAATCAATCAAGATATATATATATGTGTGTGTGTGTGTGTGTGTGTGTGTGTGTGTGTGCGCGCGCGCGCGCTTTGTGATCGTTAATTTAGGCTAACTCATTAAATAAGAACTTAACGCAAAAAGTGGACAACTTAATACGATGCAATTAAACAAGCAATCATTTAGGAACTCTAAAAAAGTAGCAATAAAAAGCAATTAACCACCTGAACCACTGAAAAATTCATAAAAATGCAATTAACCAGCTGCATCATGAAAGAAATAAACCCTAATCAAGCCTGAACAATAAAAAGCAATTAACCACCTGAACCACTGAAAAATTCATAAAAATGCAATTAACCAGCTGCATCATGAAAGAAATAAACCCTAATCAAGCCTGAACAATAAAAAGCAATTAACCACCTGAACCACTGAAAAATTCATAAAAATGCAATTAACCAGCTGCATCATGAAAGAAATAAACCCTAATCAAGCCTGAACAATAAAAAGCAATTAACCACCTGAACCACTGAAAAATTCATAAAAATGCAATTAACCAGCTGCATCATGAAAGAAATAAACCCTAATCAAGCCTGAACAATAAAAAGCAATTAACCACCTGAACCACTGAAAAATTCATAAAAATGCAATTAACCAGCTGCATCATGAAAGAAATAAACCCTAATCAAGCCTGAACAATAAAAAGCAATTAACCACCTGAACCACTGAAAAATTCATAAAAATGCAATTAACCAGCTGCATCATGAAAGAAATAAACCCTAATCAAGCCTGAACAATAAAAAGCAATTAACCACCTGAACCACTGAAAAATTCATAAAAATGCAATTAACCAGCTGCATCATGAAAGAAATAAACCCTAATCAAGCCTGAACAATAAAAAGCAATTAACCACCTGAACCACTGAAAAATTCATAAAAATGCAATTAACCAGCTGCATCATGAAAGAAATAAACCCTAATCAAGCCTGAACAATAAAAAGCAATTAACTAGCTAAACTATTCAAAAAGATACAAATTAAACAACTCAAAAAATCATTCACACTGAAAGTTATCAAATTACACTAAAATTGATATAAATACGGAAAACATTGGAAAGCAGCAGCAGTAAGCAAGACCCCTGCAAAGTCAAAACGTCATAATAATGCCATTACGAAACATCGTAGTAGGTATGACTAAAACAACACTGCTTAATTAAGAGAAAAACTTCTCCACTTTATATATATATATATATATATATATATATATATATATAAACTTATTTATAAATGGAACTTTGTCTGTGTGTCTGTGTCTGTGTGTGTGCGTGTCCGTTACCTATAGACTCCGAACCGGCTGAATCGATTTTCTTAAAAATTTACACAGTTGTACTATAAGCGTCTGTGAGTGTTCTTAGCTAGGTTTTGTATCGAGGTACCCCCGATAAATATCGAAAATTGATAATCGAAAAAATCGGGTTATAGAAGGAGTGGTCCGATTTTAATCAAATTTGATACACTCATATGCAAAGACATAAGATACGATATTCAAAAGTTTCAAGGTTGCAGTTCTTACAATAGTGCAGAAAATTGATAATATATATTGATATATATAAAAGGCAAGATGTTTGTGTGTGCGTCTGTTTATCTGCCCGTATGTCTGTATTTTTTTCAACCCTTTTATTTTAGTTTTTACTTCGGGTTTGGCTCTAAGTAGGTATAATTGTAGTTCGTAGTCTCAGCCATGATACCATTTACTCAGAGGAATTATTTAGCCTTCAAAATTCAGTTTATGACGAAAAAAAACTTATTTGATATCGATACCAGGAAATCAAAATTTGACTTACATCCATTCATTTTTCTTTCAGTCTACAGTTTCGCTTTGAATGGAAACAACTATTGCTTTTTAGTCTTTCGTGCCAACGTCCAAAGTGTCTGAGCTCCAGGACCATGGATTAGTTTTTAAGCTTTCATTACACCCGAGCAACGCCGGGCTATACTGCTAGTATATATATATATATATATATATATATAGAGAGAGAGAGAGAGAGAGAGAGAAAGCGAAAGCGAGAGAAATGAACTGTCGACTAAATTACACAAGAATAAATATAACACTGACATCACATTTAGACAGATATATTTGCCAAAATTACTCAAAAATATCTTGAAATATTAAAGAGTAAATAAAATTGGCATTGGCTTCAACCATGGCATCCAGGTCGACTTTTGAATCTCCAGCATCTGTTTTGGGAAGTTTTCTCGTTTAAGTTAGGGAATGCTGCCATGATTGTCATTTTTCTGTTTGTTTCCTTGTTTTTTTTGTTTTTTTTTGTTTCGTATATATTTTTTTTATTTATTGTTACTTTTTTATGTCATCGCATTCCCGATTTTTTTCTTCCTTCATTGTTTTAAATTTTCTCTTATTTTTTTTCACATTAATTTATTGTTGATATTCAATATTAAATTTAATAGAAGTTCTTCCTTGCGTGGGAAACTGAATAGAGTTTTTTACGCTTTTTCAAGTTGATATTGGGACTTATACTAATTAAAAACCTAATAATTTAATTTCTCTTTTTACGAGTTAATAGGAGTATATAGGATCACCTATCATCCGACCCGAACTCTTTCCATGTCAACTGAAAAGGAGTAGAGTTTTGTTCCTTGTTTCCTGTTCGAGATATTGTTTAATGGCTATTTCTAAGAATCTTTTCTCCTGTATTGGCATCCAGATATCTTTGTTCTCTTTGAAACTAAGTTAAATTTTTCCATTTCTATCAATAAATTCTTGGTTTCCATTTACTGAAAAGATTTCAGCATTCATATGCATGGCTTTAATATTTACATTCGGGATAGTCTTCCGATGACCAAGGAATTATCTCACAAAGCTTCCTTCTTTCGTCACTAAACTCTGTTAACTATCTCTTTTTCTTTATTGCTCCTCCTCTTCTCAGGACTGCATTATATTAGATACAGTTCAAACATTATAAGGAAACTGATGTTACCAGTGATCAGGCATTAATTTTTTCCACTGCCCAACCTCTTACTCAAGCTGTGGACTTCGCTACTCGTTTCCTTAGCAAAACCAAGCAACATGCGTCTCTACTTGATTTATTTCTTACCTCCTCTCCTCGCTCTTGCCGAGCTTTGCAATACTGCTCTCTTGGTAACACTAACAGCTATATGATAGCAACTGATATTTCATCCCAAACATCTATTAAACAGGAACCCTCTATCCGTAAGACCTTTTTCCATTATCAGCATGCAGATTGAAACTCACTCTGTCATTCTTTTCGTGACACCCTATGAACTAACATCTTCTACATCCCAATTAAAAAGGTTTCTTCTTGGGTCAAAGTCCCCATGAATAAACGTTAGTTCTCTACATGGTCTGCACCAACATGCTCGGTCGCTATATCACACAGGAACTACTATTTTCGTCTATACTACTGTAACAGTTTTGTTATAACACATATCTATACGTTTCTGCTCGTAATAAATGAAAGCGAAGCCTCAAAGAAGCTAATTCCTGTTTGCCAAGGGAATGAATCACCGCATAGTCCCTAAAAATTCTGGCTCTCGTGATTACTGGCGGCTCTGTAATAGGGTATTAAATAAGTGCAGTGCCTCTGTTTCTCTCTCGCCAACCAAATTGAGCCTGAATAACTTCTGTTGATAAAGTTAAATTCCTTATCCATAAATTCTCCTCAAACTCTTGATTCATCCGGAGTATCCCTGCCTAACTTTCCATTTAGGACTGAGTCTCTGTTTTGTGATATGCATATAACAATAGTTTCTGCTGTAATCTCTTATCTAGAACCCCACAAAAGCATGTGAACACGATGGTATCTCTGTATTAGTTTTTAAGAAGTGAGCTCTCGAACTGATCCTTGTTCTGTCTAAACTGTATAATAAATACCTCGCTACCTCCTGCATTCCTGCCTGAAGGAAGTCATCATTTGTTGCTCCAGTTTTGAAGAACTCTGGTGAATCGTCCGACCGTTCCAACTATTAGCTTATTAGCCTTCTACCTATTTTAGCAAACTTCTAAAGGCTCTAATCGATGTTCAATTGGTTCATCATCTCGCGTCAAAGGGTCTTTTCTCAGAAAAGCAATACGGCTTTAGGTCAACTGATGATATACTGACTATAATTGTGAAAAGAGTCTATCATGCTCTAGATAAAAACGGTGAAGCCCGGACTGTAAGATTAGACATCTTTAAAGTCTTTGACAGGGTATGGCATACAGGTCTTCTTCCACAAACTGAAAAATTACGGTGTCTTCAAAACAGTTTTTGAGCTGATCCAATCTTTCTTATCAAATCATGAAATGAAAGTTATCCTGAACGGCCACGGGTGTAGACCCTTTCCTACTAACGCGGACGTTCATCAGGTCTCCATACTTGTCCTACCCTGTTTAAATTTTCATTAACGACTTCCTAATGACATCAGCTCACAACTTAGCCTCTACAGAGCTCAGTCCGATTAGGTCAAGATGACAGTTGGTATCTAAAACGATCTCAAAACCGCCGTTAACTGGAGAAAAATGGCTTGTTACTTTTGACGACTCCAAAACTAAATTTCTCTCCTTTAATCACCGGAGAGACCCTCTGTACCTTCCATCCGCATGGTTGGTGATTTCTTCCAGGAAAATAACTCGTATCGACTTCTTGGGTTAATCTTCTCAGCTGACATGAAGTGAAAAACTATATGAAATCCATTGCTAGGTGAGCTGCTAAGAAAGTCAGTTCACTGTGTCGGGCGAGACAATTGTTCTCTCCAGAATGTATCTTACATATCTATAAAATTACCAATCGCCCATACTTGGATGTATGGCTCTGGGCCTCCTTGATAAGACCCAAAGAAGAATCAGCAATATTATTGGTCTTGATTTGGCGGCTCAGCTTCAGCCACTTAAAGTTGCCTCACTGTGCTCAGTGATTTCCAGCCAACTTTAATCTGCGAGAACATAAATGCAATATCAATCTCTATCTACAGTCCTCTTGATTACTCTTTTCTCTTCCTACTCATTATTAATGTTTCTGTTCCTAAATCTTCCTCACCAAGTATCCCTTGTCTTATTGGCTTTTACTGACTTGCATTTGGGGATACAGATTAAAAATAAATAAATGCAATATCAATCTCTATCTACAGTCCTCTTGATTACTCTTTTCTCTTCCCATTCATTATTAATGCTTATGTTTCTAATTCTCCCTCACCAAGTAACTTCTTGCGTTTTAGGGGCTTTACTGCCTTGTATGGATTTTAAAAACCCTTGCCTTCTGTACATATTTGGTGTTACAAGGAGTTTTGTTGGTTTCTCGCTCAAATGCACCTCACATATCAAGGAGGTTGAGAGTTAGGTGGTCATATGTTAGGGGTGATATGGTTGCATACATTGTCTGACAGCATGACTGTGTTCTCTTGCTTGTGTGGCGTGGTACAGAGTAAAGTTGCAATACATAGGTTCTTCCATCAGCCACCCTCTTGACCCATTGCAGCATTACCTCTTCCAGGCACTTGATGTAGGCTTCCATGTTAAGTCTGGGTCACTCACCAACAAATTCAGGGGTTATTTTTTATCAGAACGATCAGAGTGAGTTTTCCGAGCTGCCATACATTCGTAAGCACTATTAAACTCATCCAACTCCTTTCGATTCCTCTGCATTGTCCTCAGATTGACACTCCAATCAACACTTGAGCATTTTGTTGTGCATTAGATGTTTCATTAAAGACCATTGACTGATAAGATACTGATATTTTGATTTTCTTATTTTAACTGAATAATAATAAAAAAAAAAACACGTACACAAGAAAAATCTAATAAAAAGCTCACTCGCAGTACCTTGTTAGTCGTCTTTAATGAAACATGTATAAAAGATTGATTGCTACTCAAATACACAATTATATATAGAGTGTGTTGAGTTGTGATGATGCTTAGTTCCAAGATCGCTGTTTATTCAGTGGTTTACTAGTAAAATATATATTTGCAAGCTGGTTTTTTGTCGTAAAGTGCTCGATATCGAGAAAGGAAGTGTTAATATGATTCATCTGGAGAAGTTTTTCACTTAACTGAGCATAGTTATGCCGAACTTGAAGTTTCATGAAATCACCTCAGAGTTTTTATCTTTATTTGCTGTTGTTCCTCAGTGTTTTTCTTATTTATATGGAGATTGGTGTAATTGAATATCTTTATAGATACAAAGATGTTAAATGCTGCCTTCACGAAACTTCGAAGTCGGTATAACTCTAGCAAGTTAAATGATAAACTTCTCCACATTAATCATATATATATATATTGTATACAATTAAGCTCTACTCTGTATCGAGAACTCTTTATAAAAGTAAATGCTTGAACAGTGGGTTTTAATCTACTTTTTCTTTTACTTTCTTGCTATATATAAACGATGCAAAAACATAATATTGATAACAACTTCAATATCATTTAGCATCGGTTTAAAATACGGCACTCAGTATCAAGTAGACAGAGATACAATAGGAGTCAGGAACCGAATCATAACATTTTAAACTATAGTCAATCAGTTAAGTGTCATACGTGATACACGCTTGGGTGATCATGTCTCGAAAGAGGTATGACTGACTTTACTTTCTGCTGTAGATTGATTGCCAATCAATGCTATAGAACCCAATCTGTCCTTTCATTGACCTATAACTGAAAGAAAGAGATGGATTAATACCTTCCCAAGGATATTTGCCTAAGTGAATGCATCGAATTTAACTAGAATTCCAACTCTTTCTAGTTTCGAGTTGATATTTACTGCAAAACAACGCATATCCACTACAGTCAGTCAGTTAAGTGCCATACGTGATACCCGTTTGGGCGATCATGTCTCGAAAGAGACAAGACTGACTGGGCAGAAGGTTGTCCCGTACTTTCTGTGCTAGACTGGTTGCCAGCCAAGGCTATAGAACGCAATCTGTTCTGTTATTTAGCCCATAACTGGAGGGAAGAGACTGGATTAATAACTTTTCCAAAGGTATTTGTGCATAAGTGAATGCAAGGAATTCAACTGGAATTCGAACTCGGCTACCCGACATCTCGTTCCGAGCCGATAACCACTCCACTACACATCTGCGTAAACATGTAAGCCAACACTATGTCATTTTTTGTATAAATATACACATCAGCTTAAAGTTGTTTTTGCTTGCAAATTCAACTACGCTATCATTCCTTGTAAAAGAAATTAAAATAATTCTTTGCATTTCTCCTGCGACAATTATCAACACTGAATGAACTACAGTTTTACTGCGGGCAACACTAATCTAACTACCTGTAGGCACATTAGAATAAATGTTCTCTTTACGCATAGTTATATTATAGGGGGAATATCTTCTTTTATTTATTCTTTTTCTTTTTCTAGTTGTAGTAGGATTCCGTTTGTAGTGAAGGGTAATTGTATACCGTGCAGGTTAACGGAATTTGGCCTTGTGGGAAGATAGCCCACTATAATTCATAAAATGATTATAAAATCAAGAAAGGCAATTTTGAATATAAAATAACATTTATATATATATATATATATATATACACACATTTCAATTAATGTTTTACAAATAAAGTAATACTTGAAAGTCCAACGGAGGTTAGAGAGTTCATGACAAATATAATGCTGAAAAGATAAAAGGCTTAGGAGTGTAGAAGCGTCTTGAAGGTAAGGAATGTTCGTTTAGAAGTTGCCACTTCTAAGGTCAGTAGGTCAGCAAGTTGGTTTGTGTGGAACGTCTTTGAAAAGGTCAGTTAGTACTTTTGAGGAATTTCTTTGAAAAGGTGAGTAAGTACTTATGAGACAGGGGAAGGAAAGAGGTCAGCATAGTAGTCGCTCGACTTAAGTCAAGGGAGAAACTGATAACTCTAGCCTAAGATTCCTTCTGTCTGACGAAGCTTTTGTGTCTCAGCTTTTTATATCTGCTTTTTGGCTCAAAAGCTAGTTTTGAATTTCATCCTTGTATTTGACTCCGGGCTTCCCATTGGCTGGTAAATAAAATTCGCGAAGGCTCGCGAAATGGTAATTTGATATTTGATTAATTTTTATTTTTCAACCGGAACATCTGCGCGAACTCGGATGCGCGCGACAAGTTTTATTCATTTGACTTTTAGTTGGCATAGAGCCAACATCCGGTCTCGCTTTTGCTCGGTTGGTATCACCACAATATCTATACAGGATAATTATTTACACTATTTATATTCAAATAGTTGTTCTCGTCTTTTTTGTTGCTATCACAACATTCTGACCATTGTGTCCTCCGGCCTTTATCAGGTGTATATGGATTTGGGTATAAATTCAGACAAAATCTAGGCAGGGATGCTGGTAGCTAGAGAGTCCAATCCAGTCTGTCCTGCTACTTAATTTATAGCTGGCCGGAGCAGAAGCGGTAGATTCATACATTTTTGGTTGGTTTATAGTCATTTTATTATGAAGACATTGATTTTTATAGTAAAATCAGACACAGTCAAAAATAATTTTTAATTTATAAATTAAGCACAAGACTAAAATAGTTAAAGACTCATAACAAACTAGAAAACTCGTAATAATATTAATATCTTTATTTATACAGTGGGTTTTTTTCGTTGGAAAAAGCATGACTGACTAGCAGATTCTTTGGCAGGGAGCATTACACTACCAGGCTGACCGAATACCTATTGGTAGGGGAGGATGTGACATACTTGGGCAATCATGTCTATGTTTTGACCATGTTCTCCCAAGGGTATTTGTGTAAGCCGTGAAACAAACCGAACTGGATTCGAACTCGGCTCATCTATTTTATTTCATCCTGAAACGTTATTCATTACACTACTCGCATGCCCAAGCATACAGCACTGAGCATTCCCAAGAGATATTGACCAGGCGCGATATTGCTTCATTTCAGTGATCATACGAAAACCAGTATTTCAACGAGATGTGGGCTTAAGCCACAGCGTGTTTCAAAAATGTATAAATGCATTGGTTTTTTATTAATATGATGTCAAACGATAAAAAGATTCATGATTAAAAATAAATAGGACAAGTATTATTTTCAGCTGTGTTACGTGTACAAACTTCGGTGCATTCTCTCCCAATACCTGCTTTTACCTCATCGATTTTTCAGCGATTCTTGGCTGTAAAAGTTATCTTTTAAGTGTCCCCTCATATGAAAGAAACCATCAGTGGTGGGGGTCTAGGAAAGCAACGGTTTAATATTGAATGTTGTTCTTTCTACTCCAAACTGTAATGTGAGCAATAGTGATCGGATTTCGTGGACCAGTTTGAAACGTTATTCTAAAATCTCTTTGCGCTTTAGTTATGTTTACTTTCTTCCAATAGGAGGATTTTTTTCTTTTCAAAGCAGGAAATCGTTTGACCCAGTATTTATAATAGGTTGCACCTGAATAGGTACTCACGGCCATATCACGTTGAAACACCGGTTCTTGTCCGATCACCGGTTAAGAAATATGAAACTGGAAGAATATGGGTGACTGCTTTGGTATACCAGATGCTGAAATAATGTATGCGGGGGCGATATAATGAATAAAGTCTCGGGATGAGAAAATGAACTAAGTTCGAATTTCAGTCGCGTTTGTTTTATTCACTTCCGCGCAACTACCCTTGGGCAATCATGAATCGAAAAAATACACAATCACCCAATCGTGTCATATCTACGCCTACCAACACGTATGGGGTCAGCAGGGTAGTGTAATGGACAAGTCCTCTCCAAGAAAAAGTGCCAGTGTTCGTCCCTTTGTGATCGACGAAATATAGGACGCTACGTTTTTGTTCATAGTGTAGACTGTTTCTATTTTGAATTTAATACCCTAAAATAGGTCTGAATAAAGTAGCCTAAATAAGAAAATTACCTTTGTGTACTTAAAACTGGTTTCAGATATATGTACATATATGTACATATATCTGAATGTATTTATGTACATTAAATTATGATTGTAAAAACATTTTAAAATATTGCTTATAGAGAGTTTCAAATAAAAATCGAAATACGTATTTCAATAATTTAAATAAACACTTTGATGTTTTCACCCAGATAAGAAATATTCCATAATCGTCTAGATATAAAATTCTGTGACATCCCATAATTTGTCCAGTCTCTAAAATAGTATGAACACGTCACAAGCGCCAACATCGAATAATCTAGCCAATCCTTAAAAATTAGATTATACAGAATCCTATAAGGCACCTCCTACGTATAGCCCATCACATGTAGCATAGGGTACGAAACATTCAAACAAGAAAAAGACTCGTTGGAAGACATCATAACCACAGTCAAGAAGATAAAGTTGAAATCGTATGGACAGGTCACAAGAGACAACAATATTTCCACTATCATACTAGATCGTGTTAGCTTTGGAAAAAGAAAAAAAAACAGAGGGGTAAAAATAGACTGCCAACATCCGCTTGAAACCAAATGTCAGACTGTTGCATGTATCGACCGTCTCAATTATTCTGTACGCCTACGAATCCTGAATATTGAGACGCAATAGAAACATACGGCGGAGGTGTGTAGCAACCCTCCGGATACACTCAATCATGGGACTGAAGATGATGATCATCGCTGTAAAAATGATGGCATATTTTCTTAAGTCCTTACCATTATTAAAAGTTTTTCACGTGTGTTTCTCTAAATATCAAATCAAGATGAGTCAAGCATGGCAACAAGATAATCCTAATGCCGTACAGCCCACCTAGGTTATTTTAGATCGACCAATCTTTCTACTGCAATCCTACAAGACCCCATCTTCAGAAAAGGAAGGGACAGAAGAAGGGAAAATATTCTGCCAACGTCATAAAGTGAACTGGTTGGTTGGTTGATTGGTTATTTTAGATGAGCGGCATATCAACTACTTAACGGGTTATTTAATGCCGAAATCTAAATATTTCGTAAGAAGTTTTAATTTAATTTTGTTTTTGTTTTCGTAGATAATAATGGCTTTATTGATACAATTCTTACTAACTAACCCATAGCTGGGGAGAATAGTTGAACTTATACCTTTCCCAATAGTATTTGCGCTTAAGGGAATATAATGAATCCAATTAGAATTTGGACTCGGATCTCCGATTAAAAATTCCAAGTCATTGACAATTACACCACCGGCATATCAAACCTTACAGAACCTGGTATTCCCAAGCGGGTACCTATCTAGAAGCTGGCCAAGCTAAACGCTGCTTAACTTCAGTGATTATACAAAAACCGGTGTTTCAACCTGATGTGGCCGTAAGCCTGAGTGAACTGAAAGATCAAGTACAGTGAATGACACTGGCGTGCAACCAATACATATAGTCAGGGCCTGGTCAGGTTCTCATTTTTGCAGTGACCATAGAACCGCACTCCATACTATGACTGATGATGAGGATGGAGATGATGGGATACATTTACTGAAAAAATGAAATTTGTTTTATTTAATTTTGTTTTGACGTGATAGATATTTCATGTTTTTTTTCAGTTTTTATTCCCACCAATGTAACAAGAAGAACACTCAGAATCTGCATCCCTAAATACCTATCCAAAGAAGAAATATATACACAAAAGGCACTTTCAAAATCCTCCAATATCCTTATTTCATCCACAATGCTACGAGAAAGGCATACAAAATATACGACCGAAAAAAAATAACATTATTAACAACAAGAAACAAGATTATTATGGATACTATCAGAACCGAAAATATCCATAACATTAATAATTCTGAAACAGGTATATATAAAATAAATAGGCAGGAATGATCCTCACAATACATTGGAGATACTTACAGAAATAAAAAAAAACTTCTATGAACACAACAAGAATATTATACACAACAATTTATCAATGAGATAATGAACTAAGTTATACTTCTGAGATGAAATACTATTGACACAACAGGACAACAGCAAGAAAATCATTAGCGTAAAAAAGATTGCAATATGAGCTTTGTTAAAAAAATATTAGACAAAATCATTAACATCAAAAAATTGCAATATGAACTCTGGTAAAAAATATTTACTGAAACATTGAGTTTATAAGTCCCAGAAATTCACTTGCTGTCAAGGACACATGGCCCAATGGATATAGACGATGGTTAGTTACAGTGACTTGACCCAAAGAGTTCAATACCAGGCTACAAATAACTTAGGGAGTAAGGTTAAAGGAAGATAACTCATGTCTACCAGAAGTGGCTTCGTACAAGGAATGAAAATGTTATACCCCAGTGATCGTAATAAAGGGTTCGGTTCGAAATTTTTAGCACCTGACGAAGGCCAGAGCGTACAAAGGCTGAAACGTCGTAAAAGTGACAACAATGATGTGGACAATAGTCCGAATAGAGTAAATAGCGCATTAATTATACATAGAAATAAATTCAACCACAACTTTGATCTAAGGAATGTCACACTTATAAAATAAAGTAACTTACTTAGAAGGAAAATTATCGCGGATGCCGCTATCGAATCTTATCAAAATATAAATCTACCCCCAGAATTTTTCCAATACCTTTATTCATGAAAGAATAACTACTTCCCCGAGCCAGCATACATGACTTGAAAAAATTGACACTTCGCGTCCTTCATAGTTTGCCTAAACTTTTCGGCTAACCTGATAAATATTTATGCGCATTCTTAAACTTAAATTTTGAAAATCCATAACATTTTTGCTCTTGTATATTTGTTATATTGTATATTTTTGTTATTTTTTATTTGTTACAAAATAAAATCCTTGCATCGACCTTGATAAAGTCTCCCAGAAAACGAAACGTGTTGGCTAAGATAAATTTTCCTTTTGTCTTTATACGTATTGTCCTTTTACAGATATACTCTATCGGAAATGTTTACATTTATAATATATTCAAATAAAGAAGAACGATGAATAAAATTGCAACGTTCAAAACATTAATTTAAAATAGTGCTGAATATAAAAATGGAGGAATGAATATTATTAAATATTACATTAGAACATTTTAAAAAAACTACTACAAAATTGTACATTTATTTCGACATTGAAAGAACAATGTCTCATCAGATAGTTAACAATGACGATAATAAACGCTTTTATTTAAAAATTAGATTTTATGAAAACAACACTTCACTTTCATTTTTAGAAAAAAATCTTCTGTACAAGGTAAATGATTTAATAAAAAAAAGAATAAAGAAAGAGGGAAGAAAAGAGAAGAAAATAAGATGAAAAATCAAGAAAAGAAAAAGAAAGAAGAAAAGGTAAGATACAGAAGAAGTAGAAAGTGAAGAGAAAAATTAGAAGATTTTGAGAAGGGGAAGCCAATGAAAATAGCTAAAGAGGAAATTCAAAATTAAAACATAAACGGGGTTCAGATGTAACACTATTTCCAGATGACTGATATTTTTATTGATTTGAAAGATAAAAAGAATTTTTTTTCTAAAATTAAATAGAATGAGAAGAAGAAATTAACTTTTGTCGGGAAAAGTAAACGAATTGATTCAATCTGTGTAGGTGGACCGTAGACATGACGATTGTATGACTCCAGGTCAAATTGGATTGTAAAACTTTTCTATCTTCGCTACCTGAGATTTTTTGGTATTGACAGGCAAGCAATAAGAGATAGTAAGATTCTCCCTCTCGGTGGTGAATGGCCGAAGACTCAGTCGAAATGCATCACTGATATTATTTTCAATTCGAGCTGGTAAGACTTATACAGAGAGAGAAAATTGTAGCTCCCTTTACCACACCTGTTTTGTGCCTTTTCATTGAATTGAACTTGTGATTTTACAAAAGACAGTCAATCTGAAATCAGTGAGCTGCGAGAACCGATTGAGCAAATCATTGTTCCGAGAGAAAGAGTGGTATTGGGATACTAAAATACCAGCCAGCTAGTCAACTAGTTTTGACCTTGTTTATATTTTGTACATAAATTGGATATAAATCTATATCCGTGCCGTCATCGTGTTTAACTGACTATATTTCGTTCGTTGGTTAATGGGAACTGAGAATCGTGTTATATATGGTGGTAGTGATCAGATCAGTGTTATATTTTGTGCCCTGAAGAAATCAAGTGTTGTATCTTGTAGCCCTGACTAAGAGACTAACGTCCTGTGAGAATCAGGGATTGTGTCTTAACTATATACCGTCCTCTCGTAAACCTGGACTAACCTAGCAAATTAACAACAGGCAATCCTACTTCGGTCGGTCCGAGATCAATCAAACATAATGTGGGTGGATTGGTCGAGGTTCAGGAAGGGTTGGCTCGAGTGCGCCCCAGAATCGTGTTATACAGACAGATATTAACACATAAATAAGATGTTGCAACTCGGATCTATTGGCATTTTTAAAAAATGAAATTCCATACATATGACACTTTCATTCAAGTGTCAAAAAGTTGACTGGCTAAATTAATTAAATGAAAATTAATTAAATAATAATTAATTAAATCATTATAATAATTATTTTATTAAACCATTATGAAAATAAGTTCATTCTGGATATCCAACATTTTTAAGAACCAGGTGCAGTAAACCGAGGTCATTGAGTATAAAGATATCTAGACCCAAGCGGAAGGCTGACCTATAAACTGTCACTAAAACAAAACACTCTGCAGGTGTAATGGCATGTCAAAAATTACTTCAATTTCAAAATATAAACATATTTTGATCGTGGCAAACAGGTGGGTTGCTTCACCCGGGGATTGAGTGCAAGTATGGCACAAGGTAATAAATCATTGATCAACCAACCACAGGGCCTGCTTCTTGTTAGCCCACCCCGATAACTGCGACTAATTGGCTGATTATCTAAACCAATCGGATGCAACCCAGGTGTGTTGTTACGACGATAGCCATTAGCCGGTGATCCCTATTGGCTGACCAATCAGGAGCTAATTATTCGGGATTCGGGCTAATAAATAGAGAACACCCAGAGCAAAAAAGGTCGAGTCGGTCATTCTTCGCTACCCAGAACCGAATCCGTTGCTACTGCATACTCCATCATTGACACTGCCTAATTGCAGTTAAGATTTCTTCGAGTTAAAGAAACTTTTTCCGCCAGTCAACTACCTTCACCCCTCACTTCGCGGTGTTAGTTTTAACTTGATAAGAAATTATTGTATACCAGTGTAAATAAAAGTTTGTTACTGTTTATAACAAACGCTTTTCTTCATTTCTTTGATGGTGTGGCAACTATTCTTCTACTCCGACGCCAAATTCAGTACTCCATCGACTGAATTGTATCCATCCCCACTTTCGCGGATCTTAAGAAACAACGTGGGCGCGTAAGGAATTAGAGAACAACCAGTCTGGATCATGTGGTAATCACGAAACCATCGGCCAACATTACCACATACACAAATAGAAATAATATTCCTAGAACGTAAAATAAAGGATGTTTAAAGAAGAAATTCAAAGATGTAAATCCATTTGACCTAATATTATAAATTAGAATAAAAATAAAAAATGGATGAAGGGCTATAGATAGATAGATAGATAGATAGATAGATAAAGAGTTTGTCTCTTTAGTAGAGCGTATTCATGCCGATTTTGAAGTTTCGATGTTCTCACCCATCAAGGCTGTTTGCCGGGCGCGAAAATCATCACGGTGTTCTAACGAAACATCCAAGTCGGCATGAATATGCTCTATTAAAGAAACAAAATCTTTTTACCTATCAACGTTCTGTCTACATCCCGATATCGAGCACTTTACGATAAAAAATCTAAAAAAATAATAAATAATAAATACATGCATGGCTAAACATACTAACAGTAATAATCAAGTGTAATAAAAATATTTAAGGCAATAAATTGATCACAAATTGTAATAGATAATAAAGATAAAATATAAGAGGAAAGATTAAATAGTTGGAGGAAATTATCAAGATAGTAAGGTTAATACTACAAAATGTTTACTATTGCTGTAGTTTCATACCTTAGATTTAGTAATATTAGCAGGATTGTAAGGTTAATCCTTTAATGTTTACAATTTACTGTAGTTTTATGCTTTGAATTTGTAATATGTCACTTTCCATGAACTTTATAATTTCCATATTTTCTTGCAGACAGAGAAAACATGGTTCGTTGACCGATCTAGAGATTCTAGCATGTTTGAGAATTTCTCATTTAACTTCAGGTGTTTAATTCTCCTCTTTTAGCTTCCAGAAATATTTAGAAAGTAAGATCATATTTTGTTTGTCCGTATTAGTAAAGGTTGAAAGATTATTGTAAAAACGTTTTTAAATTGGAAACATGAATTAATCAAAGATTTTTTTTTAACTAGTCTAAATTATAAAAACATGTCAGCAATAGTTGAGATCAGCGTTCATTATCAGTAGTCAAAAGAATGAAATTTCTTTGCATTTTCGACATTTTGCAAAGACAAATCTTTTGACCTGCTTTGGCTAACTCCAGAACATCTTTAATATACTGGCACGGAACTACACATGGTAGCACGCGGTTTTTTTTTGGGGGGGGGGGTTGTTTTTTGGGGGGGGTAAGGGAATGGGGAGAGCAAGCAAAAACGCTATAAGTATTTTTACATTAAAGAAGGGGGAGAAAAAAATTACATTTTAAATTCAATGTAAACCTATTGCATCATGTGGAGAATCTCTTCAGTCATCCACTCGTTTTTTTCTTCTGCGTCTGATTTCCTTTGGGGCAATGTTGTTCGCTGAGGTAACCATCGCTTTCTTTAGTGAGTCCCATTTTGAGTGTCCTTTTCCAATTTGTTCTTCATGTTTCTTTCTCGCGCTTTTAGTGTATTCTTTCTGCAGTAATGAGGAATGGCTCAACAACAAATGCGCAGAAGTAGAGAGACTGAGCAGGACCAATAAAGCAGAGGTGCATAAAGAGATAAGAGAACTGACAGAACAAAAAACCTGCTCCTCAACAGGATGCATAAAATCGAAGGATGGAACAATCATATTGGAGAAAGAGGAAATACTCCAGCGATGGGAAGAGAATATAAAGGATCTTTTTTGCGACAGGAGAGAACAACCGAGAATACACAAGAAGGAAGATGGACCGGAAATAATAAAATCCAAAGTGGAAGCTGCAATGGCCAAACTGAACAGAAACAAAGCAGCTGGTCCAGACGGCGTCGTAATAGAGTTACTGATAGCCCTGGAAGAATATGGCATAGAAAGAATTAACGAAATAATAAACGAAATTTATAATAGTGGAAAAATATCAGACGAACTATGCAAGTCGATATTTATAGCACTGCCGAAGAAACCAGGTGCAAACGAGTGCAAACGAGTGTGAACTACACAGAACTATCAGCTTAATGAGTCACATTACAAAGCTGATTGTCATAATCTTGATAAATAGAGCGAGAAGCAGAATCAGGCCAGAGATAGGACAGGGACAGTGCAGGTTCGTCAAAGACACTAGAACATGGAACGCCATATTTATAATTAGGATGCTCTCCGAAAGGGCAATAGAAATAAAGAAAGACTTATATCTATGTTTTATTGATTATGCGAAGGCATTTGACAAGATACGACACAAAGAATTGATGGAGATGCTCGGCAGCCTCGACATTTTTGGGAAAGACATCAGAGAAATCAAGAATCTCTACTGGCAGCAAACTGCCTGCATACGGACAGGTAATGATTTCAGCAGATTTACAAAGATAGAAAGAGGTGTAAGACAAGGATGTGTCTTTTCGCCGGATCTGTTCAACTTATACAGCGAAAATATTTTGAGGACCCTAGATGACACACCAGGTTTTGTTATTGGAGGCCACAATTTGAACAACATAAGGTACGCAGATGATACAGTGCTGATTGCAATCACGAAAAGGAAACTACAAGACCTCCTACAGAAGGTATCGGTGGAGAGTGACAAAAATGGACTACAAATAAACTTTAAGAAAACTGAATGCATGGTCATCAGCAAAAGGTGCAACCCAAAATGACAAATACAGGTGGGGATACCAGAATCAAACAAGTACAAAAATTTAAATACCTAGGAAGTGTTCTAACAAGAGATGGAAAGTGCGACAGAGATTCGAAGGCGAATTGGCATGGCAAAGAACGCGTTCCAGAAGCTGAGTAAAGTACTAACACACAGAAAAATTTCACTAGAAACAAAGAAAAGAGTGCTGGATTGCTATGTGATGTCAGTTCTTCAATACGGCAGTGAATGCTGGACAATATCATCGAAAATGAGGACAAAACTTGAAGCAGCGGAAATGTAGTTCTACAGAAGGATGTTGCGGATATCGTGGACTGAGCATGCAAGCAACGATGAGGAGTTGGAAAGAATGGCAACAAAAAGGAAATTAATATTGAGCATCAGGAAGAGACAACTGAAGTTCCTAGGACATGCAATAAGGAAGGAGAGCTTGGAGAACCTGATACTGACTGGCCAGATAGAAGGAAAAACAGAGAGGAAGGCATCGGATAACATATTTGCAGGGCCTGATCAGGTGGATGACGGAACGGGGGTTGGGAGATGTAACAGGACAAGCATACTAAGAGCCACAAGGGATAGGGAGATGTGGAGAATCATGATCGCCTACGTCCTGAAGGGACAGGGCACATAGAAGAAGAACTTTTGGATTTTCTACTGATGAGATAGAACACATATAGACAAGTAATTTTGTTAAACACTCGTTAGATAAAGACCATATAATATATAATATATTCAATATATCAAGAACATTTTAAGTGACTCCTATGTTTATAATCTAAACGCTCATCATAGATAAATCAACTATAAGGCAGAATATAAATTTATCCACTTGATAAACGCCCTGATGAGCGTCACTTGATCTTTCTTGATTTATTGAATATTACAGCTCAACTTATCTACTGTATATTTTTTGGCAGAAGTTCAGCTCGCCCAAAAAAACAAGTTAAATCTCGTAATGTTCACGTATTCTTTTAGTCATAATATTATCATCATTATTATTATTAATAATAATATATGGAGAATATATTTTCTGTGTATATATATATTTTATATATATATATATATGTGTGTGTGTGTGTGTGTGTGTGTGTGTGTGTGTGTGTGTGTGTGTGTGTGTGTGTGTGTGTGTGTGTGTGTTAGATGTATGTGAGTTTCTGAGAGTTAAACACATTGAATATAGAAGAAAAACTCACGCGACGTTGGGCATTTCGTGACCAAGTGCAGATGACTATTCTGTACTTCGTGATTTGAATGAAAAGCGACGCCGAATTCGAAGCTTCCTGTAGTTAAAGAGAAAACGATAGGGTAAATGACTTAGAGAGTGGGTAAGGCTTATGCAAATACAGAATGAGGGAAACTTGTATGCATGAATAGGAGAAAACTGAATGGGATTCGGTTTTGGGTAAGAAAAATGTTGGACAGGAAAAGAAGGGGAAAGGAAAGAACAAATGTGAATAAAAATTAAAAGTTATGATTAAAAGAATAGAAAAATGGTATAAGTTGCAATGTAAGAGAAAGCGCGTCGTAGAAAAAAAGAAAGAAAGAAAGACAGAAAGAAAGAACTCTACAGAAAGAAAAAAGGAAGATAGAACCCCGAAGAAACAAGCAACTTCGAAGATAAAAGAAATAACTTTGCAAACAGAAACAACTTAAATGAAAGAAAGCAAAGTAAAACAGAAAGAAAGAACTTCAAAGAAAGAAAAAAGAACTTCAAATAAAGAAGGGGAAAAAGAAAGATTTCACAGACAGAAAGAACAAAAGAAACATAAAAAAGTAAGAAACTAACAAAAAACAAAAAGAACTACAAAGAAAGAAAGAAAGAAAGAAAGAAAGAAAGAAAGAAAGAAAGAAAAAGAAAGAAAAAATTTCATAGACAGAAAAACGAAAGAAAGAAAAAAGAACGAAAGAAAAATTTCAAGGAAAGAAAGAGATTTAAAGAAAGAGAAAAAGAAAGAAAAAAGGAAAGACAGAAATAATTCCACAGAGAAATGAACGAAAGAAATAACTTCAAAGAAAGAAAGAATTTAACAGATGGGTAAAAAATGTTTAAAGAAATGAACGAAATGTTATTGCGACAGGTGCCATATATCTATGAATTAGATGCAGGAACATTATAACCGAAAAATTATGAACAAAATTATAAAACCAATAATTCAATGCCAATCTGTTAACATGTACAAATCATGAATCAAGAAAATACGAATAAGTTTTGTACGGGAAAACTTCATGTCCTTTTGTTGAGTGGCTTTTCCGATATTTGGCTGTTAAAAAAATATAATTACACGAGCATTTTGGGAGAAAGCATATGATGAAACTTTATTTGAAACTATTGTACCCATGTTGTCAAAAATGAGGAAAACTGTTAGAAAATTTTTATAGTGAGATTCAATGAAACAAATGTCTTGAGACAATGTATTGACATTCAATAAAGCAGAGATAAAGAATTTACAACTAAAATAGAGATTAATAAACCTGTTCCCTTGATATTTTTAGACGTTGACTGGCATCTATGAACCATTGATTACTCCTGGCATTAAATATAAATCGCTTTTTCACTGAATAACTTTTCATGTTAAAGATGCGTTTAATATGACAATGAAATGTAAATGTTTCTCGGAAGAAACAAAGAAGGCGACGACAAAGACGATTTCAGAACGACAAAGATGCAACAACAAAGCCTATTTCAAGATCACTTAACAGACAAAGTTATCTGTGTGCCCTACTGGAAAGGCTTGGACAAATAAGACTGCAACTTACGAAACGTAAGATTAAAGGAACTGATTAATTTTGCTTGGTAATAACTTTGTCTAAATGCAGATAAATATTTTACTTGTATAGATTACTAAAACTACTAAGGGAAATAATCGCTCACTGATATACTAACTTAAGTTGGTTTTCTTCCCTTCCCATTACATATGAGACCGGAAATATTTTTAAAAAATCCATTTGATAATTATTTTATAGTTTGATGATTTAAATTCTTTCCTTACTTGCCCTTATGATGTTACTAAAGGGAATGTAGTTTCGTTTACCAGATGGCACAAGTCTGCGGTGACTCCCTTTTTACGCACCATTTATTAGGACCTATCTGGTGCTCGTTTTTTTTTCTAGAACTTTCTCCTTGCTCACGTGTTCTGTGCATGTTATTTTGAGCATCCATCTATAAAACCAAATCTCTGTAATCTTTTAAGTAAACTGTTGAACACTCACTGCCATACAGGAGAATATCTATGATAGCATTTCAAAACTCATTGTTTCTAATGAAATATCCATATGTCTTAACACCTTCTTTAGTTACTGGAAAGCCATTTTAGCTATTCCAATGCTACTTCAGATCTCTGTGTCACACTTTTCTTTGTCTGTTACTAAACTACCCAGATAATTTAATGTCTATACCTGCTTGATACTGTTGTCACTTAATCGAAACAGATACATTTGGCTGCTTTTCATACTAATTACCATCTACTCTATTTTCAGTTAATAAGCAGTTCGTTCTTGGCGCTCTTTTTAAGACATCTCTAGGAATTTTTGTAGTTTTCCTTCTGAGGCCCTCATCAGCACAGTCTCATCTGCATATTGTATATATATATATATATATATATATATATATATATATATATATATATTAGTCATCCAGATACAAGCCTGTTTCGCTGTATCACAGCTCATCAGTGCGGCTGGACACATCCACTAGCTTCTGGCCGGGATCGAAACTCGACCAATTTGGTGTCAGTCGGAGTCTAAGTTATAGGCGCATATATATATATATATATATATATATATATATATATATATATGGGAGAGTTTTGTAATTTGCTTAAAGCATTGTGTATATAAGGAGTATGGGTAGCTATTTGAAGGCTATCACAATGCGTTTTGTATAATAAAAGAAGATAAAGAAGGTGTTGGGTATTACCTATTTATTATTCATTGATATTTCGAGATCAGAATCTCATCTTCAGAATGATGGGAGAGCATGATTTCACGTCTGTTAGTAGACCGTGCCTTATTTTTGCACGTTTCTCGGGCAGTTTAAATAGATTCCTAACCATAAATCAGCCCTGCCTCTCAGCGCAAAAACTGGATACGTTAAAAACGAATTTGCACGTATCCAGGGCAAATGCAGCAAAGTAGAATCAAAGAACATTTGTATACGCAGGCATCATCATTCCACAAACATCTAAAATATCTATTACATGCAGAAAAGTTTTAACTGAAAAATTATGAGGAAAATCCTAAAAACAAAAATCCAATACCAAAATGTTCATCTGTACAAATCATGACCATTTATTCATCAACAGGAGTAGATAAGTTAGTTTATCGTCCGGTTTACACACCTCCATCTTTTGAACAGGAGCAGACGTTTATCCTTTTTTTTTGTTTTCACCATTTACATTATTCGGATTATTGACCTCATCTTTGTTGCCATTTGTACGACGTTTCGGCCGTTGTACGCTCTGGCCTGCTAGGAATTTGGAACCGAAACTTTTATTGCAATCACTGGCGACGAGTATTCTTACAGAACACGAGGATTCTTACAGACGACCAGGATTCTTAAGGACCCTTGATGACCCCAAAAGGAGTGCGTGGAAACAGAACGGTAAAAAAACATTCTAATTTTTGTCACATTTTGTTCTAATTAACAGTATAAAGGTTTTTCATTTGAATTTTCTTTATATTCGGGTAATATTAAAAATAAACACGTATAAACATGGATGAATTTAAATCCGCCATACTCGAAAACCTTGTTCCAAATTGAACAGCAGAACAGCACAGAGGAGAGGGAAGACAGAAAAGAAAATAGTACAGGTGATGTTGTAGAACGAGTAAGAGAGAGAGAGAGAGAAAAAAAGTCAGGGAGATAGGAGATGGCAATTGATGTTGCATTTAAACTTTTGGAGATTGTAGCTGTCAGAGAAGCAAGGATAAGAAACCCGGGTGTTCGAGACCAATAATGTAACGATACCTCAGATCAACAAAATGTGACCAAAAATCCTTTGTATATATATATATATATATATATATGTGTGTGTGTGTGTGTGTGTGTGTGTGTGGCATAGTATAAACATATACAAAATCCCTAAGCAATCGATGATAATTGATAAATTCAAAGTTAACAAAGAACCCTATAAAATATCTATAAAGCAATCACCAACGAGCTCATAATCTATTCTACTAAGTAACCTTCATAACATTTTTAAATATAATCTCTCCTACCTAGCAAATAATTATTAGGATAAGTCAATAAAAAAAATAACTTACCTTTCTACTGATAATGCCTCATTGAGCAGCACATAAATAGTTGAACTACCACACAACCCACATGGACTGAAGATTGCAATCAAGCATGAAACAGACTGTCACCACTCCGTTTTAACAACAGTGTCCATTTTATTCCTGATATTGAGCAATTTTACACATAAATAGAGCCTTACTTAAATGTATGTGTAATTTCAAGCGTTATTTTTAGTGGAAACTCGTATTTGATTTAATAAACAGTATATTAACTTATTTTTGTCTACCGGTCTGAGAATAGAGAAATCTTATTAAAGAGAAATTTTTCTCATCGACTGGATTCTAACCTGGAGCCCACCCCTGGTCAGAGCGGAAACATAGCTAACTTTAGATACTGCACATACTAACCAACTGAGCTACAATGAACAAGTCGATTAGTAATGACCGAAATTGTACCTTTAAGTGAAAGTTTCCTCGTCAGAGAACACCCAATTTTTTTCATATCTGCACAGGAACGCAGGTTTGAATCATAAAATAGCAACAAGCATTCATATTTATCATTGTTATTGAAGTATTGTGTTAAAGCTGTTAAGCATAAATATTTTAACAATGCGATAGGGGAATTTCCATGGAGATTTTTTTGTCATAGGAATCACCATGAGCTTATTCAATCATTAATTTAAGAATTAAGATTGATCAGAAAATTTCTATAGGAAACTGAAATTTTCCAACCATTATTTCTAAGTCCTGATTTTATCTTTTTTGTTTTTATTTTTGTTTTTTGGGGGTTTTTTTTAGGGGGGGGTATTTTTGTTTTTTTGTTTGTTTTTTTCTTTTTCTGCTGATTACTTAATATCAGAATGTGTAAATGTTGAATTGATTTTAGCTATTTTAAAAAATGTTTTGATCAGAAACTTCATGCTGCATGAATTACAAAATGGAAACGACGAGAAATATTTGTTCTGCCCGATGCAAATTAAACATTAAATTGTCGTAGATGCCAACGGTAGTTTTGCCTCTCGAAAATCCCCATCAGTTTGGACGATATTCTATCAATATTCAGTTTTAGCAAATCGAAGAAAACTCGAAGTACACTATAAAAGAATTTTCAAACAGTTCGATACAAGTCACACTTCGATCATACTTGAACTCAGAAAAGTGTCTGAACTTGATCAATTGGTCTCTGATCATCTAACTCCTTCTCAGCTAAATCAAAGTTACCAACTGTCCGGCATTGCGGTGTAAACTTGCTACCGAAACTTTTCTAAATATTTCTTGTATATATAACTATACTTCAAGTCGGGGAAAAGCAATAATATTTATGTCCCTTTTTAATATATGTCTTATCTTGGCTCTGTTTATGCATTGTTTTAAATATTTTTCATCAAATATTGTTCTTACAGCTCCCTTATTTGTTTTATTATACAATATATGTATATTGTTGTGGATATTCGTTGCCAATTTGTGCGGAGTTGTAGCGAAACTCTGCCGCAAATTTGTAGTGACCGGTTTGTGCCGGAAATATGACACGTAACAAGAAGATAGTTTCAAAACAGTGTATTAGTATAACAAGATATTCAAAGAAATTGATAATAATAAGTAACTAGAAATAAATAAGTCCGAAGGTATTATTACGCTGCTTGTTGCCTGACTAGTAACTGCTGTTAACTGCCTTCGTAAACTGAAGTATTTAATTGCCTTCCCACTTAAGACAAAATGTGGCACAAAGCCTTTTAATTTGGGTAATCCGGGCTATATAGCCCGGGCAGAAATTTATGTCTGATTTTCCCCAGTCGAGACTCTATCCTTCGGCGGAGCCTCGACTGAGCTATTATTCTCCGACCGAAGGCAGAGAGTTCGACAATACGCAAGGCCGCCAACTACTATCATCAACTTCTCTTCGGAAGTCACGCAGGTAAATATATAACAAGAGGAATAGTTCATTTCTCGTAGGAGGGTACTATAACATATATATATATATACACACACACACACATATATATATATATATATATATATATATATATATATATATATATATCGCTCATTCAGTAATGAATTAGAGCACTTTGGTTACTGGCCTATGATACATCATATGCTATAAGTCTGCCTCCTTCTACCGAGCGCCCATAGCTCAGAGGTAGAATCGCCGACTG
Organism: Ascarosepion bandense; assembly: GCA_037127315.1. Taxonomy (NCBI): domain Eukaryota; kingdom Metazoa; phylum Mollusca; class Cephalopoda; order Sepiida; family Sepiidae; genus Ascarosepion; species Ascarosepion bandense. Next base: position 4,777,851 of record JBBBDQ010000856.1, on the reverse strand, counting down.
GCGCCAGTTCGGTCGGGTTTTAATCCTGGGTTAAAAGCAGTTGGATGTCTAACCGTACTAATGAGCTGTGATACAGCGAAACAGATCTCTGCGAATGAGTATATATATATATATATATATATATATATATATATATATAACATCATCTTTCTGCTTCTCATCTGATCAAAGTAAACAACTGTCCGTCATTGCATAGTAAACTTGCTAACGATAATTTCCCATATAAAATGGGCTCTTTGTAAATCTGGCCCAAGACAACAGTTAACATCTATTGAAAAGAGAGAATCCTCAAAGAAGAACTACAACTGAAAATAGTTTATGCTGTGTTTATTTAGACATGAAGAGTACCGTCTTTCATGAAGTGCAAAACAAAACAAAAGTATGTGGCGACGTACTGTTGTCAGTTTGAATATATCTCCAAAATTAGCCCAAAAAGTCTATACCACTTGTGAATCGTAAATGAGTGTTATTTTTATACGCTAATGCAATACTATATACCAAACCTGTCACTCAGTAAAAGATTAAGGAGATAAATATGGGAGTTTTCTTTCATCCTCCTGGTACTACTCCATCTGATTATCATCTTTTCAGATCATTACGATATTTTTAGATGAAAATTAGTTTATTTATTGTAAATACTTTTATCGATTGTTTCTTTGAACCGAAACCTGAAGAATTTACATCTGAGAGGACAACTGGACAAATAGTTGAGATTATATTATGGCTAATGAGAGGAAATATCAAGATGCATTTGGTATTTGCCTATATTTCTGAGATGAGGTAGTATTTACACTATTTACATTGTTCGGACTATTGTCCTCATCTTTATTGCCATGTTTACGACGCTGCAGCGATGGTAGGATCCAACCTTCTTCTGGTGCTAGGAATTTTGAACCGAACCCTTTATTACGATCACTGAAGTATATCATTCTCATTCCATGTGCGAAGCCACTTCCGGTAGTCATGCAGTTATCTTTCTTTAACTCAATTATTTAAGGTATTTGTTCACCACTGCTGTAACCTGGTATTGAACTCACAACTTTTTGGGTCAAAACACTGGCACTAACCATGTCTGTATCCACAGAGCCATGTGTTCTTGAGAACAATACCATTACGACGTCTCTACCGTACAATGGTCGCAACTTCGTAAACATGGCAATAAAGATGAGAACAATAGTCCTAACAATGTAAATAGTGCAAGATGCATTTGTTTTGTTTCCATCCTTCAATATGACAGGTCATTCTTTCCAATCTAATACATTTCTTATTAATTTAACATCAGTTTTTTCTGCAATGATTTCCCCTAATTTAATTTTAATAAGTGAAGTGTGGGGCAATCGAACTCTATGCAACTGAATTTTTTGAGAAAAATACTGAAATAACTAATACCATTAATTTAATTAATTGATTAGATTAAATTAATCCAAGTCAACACATCCAGTGAATGATGACAAATCATATTTAATTTTTGTTTTTATAAATTTAATAAAAATCTATTCCTTTGTTACATGTCTTGAATCATTATTTAAAATTTTTAAGTCTCTTTTAATTTAGCTGTGAGACAATTACTTTTAATCCTTACTTCCCAAACAAGGCAGTGAAGACATTTAGGCGAAACACTGTATAAAAAATACTATTAAGGAGAATAATAAAAGAACAATAATTAAGAACATAGAAGAAAACGATTAACATTACATTTCAAATCAAAAAGCCGTAAGAGCCGTCCATAAGCTGAAGGTGTGATAGAGGAAACTGTTAGCATAGAACTTAGGGTGACATCAGTAAAATCTAGTACTCCGCTTAAACTCATAAAGTCTAGTGACCAAAGAAGAAAGCTCACTAGCACAATTACCTTGAAAATATTTATAGAAAAGCTACAGGGAATCCAAGTTGTGGTGGTGGGAAAGAGACTGAAGACAAGAGAAGAAACTGTTGGCATAGAACTTACGGTGACATCAACATCTCTATGGTTTATTCAAATCTAAATATTTTGTACGCAATTTAAATTTTTGAAGATAATAATGGTTTTAGTGATACTAGTTTTACTAATTAACCCATAACTGGGAAAGAATAGGTGGATTCATAGCTTTCCGATGAAATAGGATGAAATAGCATTTCACGTATAAGTGAATGTAACAAGCCTAAGTGGAATTAAAACACGGTTTCCCGTTTAATAATTTCGAGCCCTCATCCATTACATGACATTACCTGGGCATTCAGACTTACAACATATGGTATTCCCAAGCGGTTACCCATCTAGGTACTGACCAGACGCGACGTTGCTTAACTTCGATGATCGTAAGTGAACCAATGTTCCAACTTGATTTGGACCTAAGCCTGGTCTTACTTGAGACGAAGCTTCCTGCGCTGTTGTACCCTACGAAGCTCTTGTTAAAAGTGAATCCTTTCTTTTCAGATAATCAAACTGACCACTTGACCGGAAGTTGAAGATATTCTTTATTCAATGTTATTCCTTTATTCTAACTTTCTTAACTTTTTATATTTACATTTTCTTCCTGTTTAATTATTTATGTATTTATTTTTCCTATTTAACCCCTCCTTGTTTTATGGATATATTCTTCTTCTTCTTCTTCTTCTTCTTCTTCTTCTTCTTCTATGTGCCGTGTTCTTTCGGGAAGTTGTTGATCATTGTTCTCCACAACTTCCTGCTCCTTGCACCGCTTAATAAATTTTATCTTTCTGTTATTTCTCCTAAATGCCATACATTTATTCAAGTTGTCTAAGTATGTTATACGTTGCTCTCTCTCTCTCTCTCTCTCTCTCTCTCTCTCTCTCTCTCTCTCTCTCTCCCACACACACACACACACACACACACACACACACACATTATGTGCCCTAGAAACCGCAGTTGTTTCTGCCGGATGTTTACTATCAGTTAGTTAGGTGCCATACGTGATACACGCTTGGGCGATCATGTCTCGAAACAGACATGACTTACTGGGCAGAAGATTATCCCGCAGTAGGTTGCCATTGCTTTCTGCGGTAGACTGGTTGCCGACCAAGGCTATAAAACCCAGTCTGTCCTGCTATTTAACCCATAACTGGAAGGAAGAGACGGATTAATACCTTTCCCAAGGGTATTTGCGCGTAAGTGAATACAATGGATTCAACTGGAATTCGAACTCGGTTGTCCGATTTCTCGTTCCGAGCCGATATCCAATGCACCACAACGCACTATAAGTTTCCTTTTTGTTTCCATTTTCTCTAAACCTTTGTCGTTGCTCACATATTCGGCTCATGGTCTCCTAATCATCCTTCTTTAGAACCATATTTCTTTTGCTTCGCGTCTCTTCTTCGGCTTTAAGGAAAGTGTCCAGCAACCAGTGTCATAAGGAGAACTGATATCACGTAATAGTTTAGTACTTGTTTCCCTGTTTCTAGCGAAGATTTTATTTCTATTTCTTAATACATAGCTTAGCTTTTGAAATACATCTTTGGTTATCCCAATTCCCTTTCGGATCTCAGCGTAACACTTTCCGTCTTCTGTTAAAACAGTTCCCAGATATTTATATTTCCACACTTGTTTGATTTTGATTTCTCCGATTGTCAACTTACAGTTTAGTCTCATCCATTTGCTAAAACCCATAAATGTTGTCACTTTGCAATTCATGTTTAATCCTTTCTTCTCGCTTTCCTTCTCTATCTTCTGTAGAAGTTTTTGTAGAAAGGTTATTTACATTTTACGAAATTAAATTCTTGCAAATAAATTCTTAGTAAAAATGAATAATGAATTGAACCCAGTAAATTACAAAAAAAACGCTTACAAATCAAACTTAATGTTCTAGGTATGTCAGTAACAGCTTCTTCATCTATGTGCTGTTTCCCTTCAGGTCATGGGCGACCATGGCTCTCCACAATTCTTTGTCCTTAGTACATTTTGACTTTCTTATCTCTCCTAAACTGCGTTCTGTCATCTATTTACACATTTTAAGCATAAGTGTCCTTACATGTGGGTTGTGGTGCAGTGGATATCGACTTGGAAAGAGAATTCGGAGTAACCGAGTTCGAATTCCAGCTGAATTCCTTGCATTCACGTACGCACAAATACCCTTGAGAAAGATATTAATCCGTCTCTTCCCTCCATTAATAACAGGACAGATTGGGTTTTGTAGCCTTGATTACCAACCAGTCTACCGCAGAAAGTAATGGCAACCTACTGCAGGAAAATCTTCTGCCCAGTCAGTCATGTTTCTTTCGAAACATGATCGCCCAAGCGTGTATCACGTATGGCGCTTAACTGACTGACTGTCTTTTTTGTTTCCATTTTCTCTAAAAATAAAAATTTGGTACTTTTTTCTTTGTTTCTAACTAAATTATCTGATTTCTTAATACTTTGCTTAGCTTTTGGATGTACGTTTTCGCTATCCCAATACGCTTTCGGGTTTCGATGCCGAATTTTCTATCCTCTGATAAAACATTTCCTATTTATTTTTTTACTTGCTTGATTTTGACATCTTTAAATTATAATTTTCATATTATTTGTTTCTCTTACAGATATAATTTTGTTTTCTAAAAATTGATGTTTAATTCTTTCTTCTCGCTTTTCTTCACTGCATTCTGCAGGAGGTTTTATAGTTTAATTTTAACGTCTGCTATAAACACTGTGTTATTTGCATATCTGATGCTGATAAGATTGTGGTCGCCAATAATGAATCCTGGTAGAATTTCTAGTTCTCTCAAGATTGCCTCACTGTAGAAGTTGAATACGTCCGGTGAGAAGACACCTCATTGTCTTAAAAGCCTTTTTATTATATATATATATACATGATTCACTTTCTACCCATATGCAGGTGGTTTGCACCCAGTATAAATTTTGGTTTATTCTAATATCTTTCCCAAATAAATCAAGCTTGCGACGTAGTTTTATTAAGCACTTTATCTATAATCTATAAAATATAGGCAAATATCCTTTTGCATCTGTATTGCTTTTTCTGATATTCTGAGCATTCCTAATTCTAACGAAAGCTCACTAATTATTGAATCCAGATGTTTGGCCCAAATGTTTGGTCTATGTATATATACAGGGTGTGATGGGAAAATTGTCGCCATTTTATATTCTGTGCATAAATATCACATTCCTAATTCTAGAATGTTTAACGAAAGCACATTAATTTTTTAATCCAAATAATGGACCCCAACTTTTGGGATATATATATACAGAGTGCGATGTGTAAAATGTTGCCATTTAATATTTTTAATTTCGCGTATATACGTCATTTGTATTTCTTATTGACTGCACAGTGTAGGAGGGTAAGTTGGGTACTCTCTATGAGAATAAGGGTACCATGATGGAATTCATTCTTACAGAAATTTAGAAACGGCATACTGTACTGCTTTTCATTCGCCAGAAATTCTAATATGAATATTTAAGAGTGTTTTGGTATCAGTGCAGAAGATTCGGAATGATATATCCAGACAACATCATGCTGTTTGGATTGATCACTTTAATCGCAACGTTACACCTTTATTCATCTTCCCACAGGGCCTCGGACTCAACACGGAAGCCAAAATAAAGGTACTTGAGAAGGTAGTGCTGTCCTAGGTCAAGAGTGTGACTGCTGGAAAATCCTATGTCTGGCAACAGGATTCTGCAACATGCCAGAGAAGTAGGAAAATCTAGTCATGGTTGTCAGTCAATTTCTATGACCTAACTCCCCAACTACAAAACTCTTGATTATTAATTATTAATGTGTGGAATGTAGTTGAGCAAGGGACCAACAAAACTCTTTGTAACACCAAAGATGAACTGCAGATAAGTGTTATTGCAGCATTCAACTTAAAAAAGGAGACCGTCCAGAAGAGTTGTACGAGATTCTGGTGGACGTGGTTGAAGACAATGGTGATCTTACTGAATAAATTTACTCTTTAGTATTTCAAGATATGTTTATTACTTTTGGGAAATATATTTGTTAAAATTAGATGCCCGTGTTATTTTCATTTTTGAGTAATTTCATCCCTCGCACCTTGTGTATATATATATATATATATATATATATATATATATATATATATATATATATCAAAAATATTTTAAAACTATACTCACATATTGCTGTATTTTCTGCAATTTAATGTTTTGGGTGGACACCAAGTTTGTTGTACAGCTGTCTCACAATTTTTCAGCTGTTCAAAGTACACGATACGCGATTATACATTTAACGATATATATATATATATATATATATATATATATATATATATATATATATAAACTGTCGCCCGGTTCCCATTCCACCCACGTCTTTTGAACAGGTGCTCATCCCATGTTACCTGCTTAGGATGTAGTTTCCGGCTTTCTCTTCTCGATCCTTTTCACTCTTTTATTTATTTTTTTTCTCAATTGGAGTAGATAGACTAAACTACCGCCCGGTTCACACTCCACCAACGTCTATTGAACAGGTGAAGAGGCTCATCCCTTGCTCCCTGCTTAGGATGTGATTCCCGGCTTTCTCTTCTTCGTTCTTTTCACTCTTTTATCTATTTATTTATTTTTCTCAATTGGAGTAGATAGACTAAACTACCGCCCGGTTCACACTCCACACACGTCTATTGAACAGGTGAAGAGGCTCAACCCTTGTTCCCTGCTTAGGATGTGGTTTCCGGCTTTCTCTTATCCATTCTTTTCACTCTTTTATTTTTTTTTCTCAATTGGAGTAGATAGACTAAACTATCGCCCGGTTCACACTCCACACACGTCTATTGAACAGGTGAAAAGGCTCATCCCTTGTTCCCTGCTTAGGGTGTGGTTTCCGGCTTTCTCTTCTCCATTCTTTTCACACTTTTATTTTTTTTTTCTCAATTGGAGTAGATAGACTAAACTATCGCTCGGTTCACACTCCACCCACGTCTATTGAACAGGTGAAAAGGCTCATCCCTTGTTCCCTGCTTAGGATGTGGTTTCCGGCTTTCTCTTCTCCATTCTTTTCACTCTTTTATTTTTTTTTTCTCAATTGGAGTAGATAGACTAAACTATCGCCCGGTTCACACTCCACACACGTCTATTGAACAGGTGAAAAGGCTCATCCCTTGTTCCCTGTTTAGGATGTGGTTTCCGGCTTTCTCTTCTCCATTCTTTTCACTCTTTTATTTTTTTTCTCAATTGGAGTAAATAGACTAAACTATCGCCCGGTTCACACTCCACCCACGTCTATTGAACAGGTGAAAAGGCTCATCCCTTGTTCCCTGCTTAGGATGTGGTTTCCGGCTTTCTCTTCTCCATTCTTTTCACTCTTTTATTTGTTTTTTTCTCAATTGGAGTAGATAGACTAAACTATCGCTCGGTTCACACTCCACCCGCGTCTATTGAATGGGTGAAAATGCTCATCCCTTGCTCCCTGCTTAGGATGTGGTTTCCGGCTTTCTCTTCGCCATTCTTTTCACACTTTTTTTTCTCAATTGGAGTAGATAGACTAAACTATCGCCCGGTTCACACTCCACACACGTCTATTGAACAGGTGAAAAGGCTCATCCCTTGTTCCCTGCTTAGGATGTGGTTTCCGGCTTTCTCTTCTCCATTCTTTTCACTCTTTTATTTGTTTTTTCTCAATTGGAGTAGATAGACTAAACTATCGCTCGGTTCACACACCACCCGCGTCTATTGAATGGGTGAAAAGGCTCATCCCTTGCTCCCTGCTTAGGATGTGGTTTCCGGCTTTCTCTTATCCATTCTTTTCACTCTTTTATTTTTTTTTTTTCTCAATTGGAGTAGATAGACTAAACTATCGCTCGGTTCACACTCCACCCACGTCTATTGAACAGATGAAGAGGCTCATCCCTTGCTCCCTGCTTAGGATGTGGTTTCCGGCTTTCTCTTATCCATTCTTTTCACTCTTTTATCTATTTATTTATTTTTCTCAATTGGAGTAGACAGACTAAACTACCGCCCGGTTCACACTCCACACACGTCTATTGAACAGGTGAAAAGGCTCATCCCTTGTTCCCTGCTTAGGGTGTGGTTTCCGGCTTTCTCTTCTCCATTCTTATCACACTTTTATTTATTTTTTTTTCTCAATTGGAGTAGATAGACTAAACTATCGCCCGGTTCACACTCCACCCACGTCTATTGAACAGGTGAAGAGGCTCATCCCTTGTTCCCTGCTTAGGATGTGGTTTCCGGCTTTCTCTTCTCCATTCTTTTCACACTTTTTTTTTTCTCAATTGGAGTAGATAGACTAAACTATCGCCCGGTTCACACTCCACCCACGTCTATTGAACAGGTGAAAAGGCTCATCCCTTGTTCCCTGCTTAGGGTGTGGTTTCCGGCTTTCTCTTCTCCATTCTTTTCACTCTTGTATTTGTTTTTTTCTCAATTGGAGTAGATAGACTAAACTATCGCTCGGTTCACACTCCACCCGCGTCTATTGAATGGGTGAAGAGGCTCATCCCTTGCTCCCTGCTTAGGATTTGGTTTCCGGCTTTCTCTTATCCATTCTTTTCACTCTTTTATTTGTTTTTTTCTCAATTGGAGTAGATAGACTAAACTATCGCTCGGTTCACACTCCACGCGCGTCTATTGAATGGGTGAAGAGGCTCATCCCTTGCTCCCTGCTTAGGATGTGGTTTCCGGCTTTCTCTTATCCATTCTTTTCACTCTTTTATTTGTTTTTTTCTCAATTGGAGTAGATAGACTAAACTACCGCCCGGTTCACACTCCACCCACGTCTATTGAACAGGTGAAAAGGCTCATCCCTTGTTCCCTGCTTAGGATGTGGTTTCCGGCTTTCTCTTATCCATTCTTTTCACTCTTTTATTTGTTTTTTTCTCAATTGGCGTAGATAGACTAAACTATCGCTCGGTTCACACACCACCCGCGTCTATTGAATGGGTGAAAAGGCTCATCCCTTGCTCCCTGCTTAGGATGTGGTTTCCGGCTTTCTCTTATCCATTCTTTTCACTCTTTTATTTGTTTTTTTCTCAATTGGAGTAGATAGACTAAACTATCGCTCGGTTCACACTCCACCCACGTCTATTGAACAGATGAAGAGGCTCATCCCTTGCTCCCTGCTTAGGATGTGGTTTCCGGCTTTCTCTTATCCATTCTTTTCACTCTTTTATCTATTTATTTATTTTTCTCAATTGGAGTAGACAGACTAAACTACCGCCCGGTTCACACTCCACACACGTCTATTGAACAGGTGAAAAGGCTCATCCCTTGTTCCCTGCTTAGGGTGTGGTTTCCGGCTTTCTCTTCTCCATTCTTATCACACTTTTATTTATTTTTTTTTCTCAATTGGAGTAGATAGACTAAACTATCGCCCGGTTCACACTCCACCCACGTCTATTGAACAGGTGAAGAGGCTCATCCCTTGTTCCCTGCTTAGGATGTGGTTTCCGGCTTTCTCTTCTCCATTCTTTTCACACTTTTTTTTTTCTCAATTGGAGTAGATAGACTAAACTATCGCCCGGTTCACACTCCACCCACGTCTATTGAACAGGTGAAAAGGCTCATCCCTTGTTCCCTGCTTAGGGTGTGGTTTCCGGCTTTCTCTTCTCCATTCTTTTCACTCTTGTATTTGTTTTTTTCTCAATTGGAGTAGATAGACTAAACTATCGCTCGGTTCACACTCCACCCGCGTCTATTGAATGGGTGAAGAGGCTCATCCCTTGCTCCCTGCTTAGGATGTGGTTTCCGGCTTTCTCTTATCCATTCTTTTCACTCTTTTATTTGTTTTTTTCTCAATTGGAGTAGATAGACTAAACTATCGCTCGGTTCACACTCCACGCGCGTCTATTGAATGGGTGAAGAGGCTCATCCCTTGCTCCCTGCTTAGGATGTGGTTTCCGGCTTTCTCTTATCCATTCTTTTCACTCTTTTATTTGTTTTTTTCTCAATTGGAGTAGATAGACTAAACTACCGCCCGGTTCACACTCCACCCACGTCTATTGAACAGGTGAAAAGGCTCATCCCTTGTTCCCTGCTTAGGATGTGGTTTCCGGCTTTCTCTTATCCATTCTTTTCACTCTTTTATTTGTTTTTTTCTCAATTGGCGTAGATAGACTAAACTATCGCTCGGTTCACACTCCACCCGCGTCTATTGAATGGGTGAAGAGGCTCATCCCTTGCTCCCTGCTTAGGATGTGGTTTCCGGCTTTCTCTTCTCCATTCTTTTTACTCTTTTATTTGTTTTTTTCTCAATTGGAGTAGATAGACTAAACTATCTCCCGGTTCACACTCCACCCGCGTCTATTGAACAGATGAAGAGGCTCATCCCTTGCTCCCTGCTTAGGATGTGGTTTCCGGCTTTCTCTTCTCCATTCTTTTCACTCTTTTATTTGTTTTTTTCTCAATTGGAGTAGATAGACTAAACTATCGCTCGGATCACACTCCACCCGCGTCTATTGAATGGGTGAAGAGGCTCATCCCTTGCTCCCTGCTTAGGATGTGGTTTCCGGCTTTCTCTTATCCATTCTTTTCACTCTTTTATTTGTTTTTTTCTCAATTGGAGTAGATAGACTAATCTATCGCCCGGTTCACACTCCACACACGTCTATTGAATGGGTGAAGAGGCTCATCCCTTGCTCCCTGCTTAGGATGTGGTTTCCGGCTTTCTCTTATCCATTCTTTTCACTCTTTTATCTATTTATTTATTTTTCTCAATTGGAGTAGATAGACTCAACTACCGCCCGGTTCACACTCCACACACGTCTATTGAACAGGTGAAAAGGCTCATCCCATGTTCCCTGCTTAGGGTGTGGTTTCCGGCTTTCTCTGCTCCATTCTTTTCACACTTTTATTATTTTTTTTTTCTCAATTGGAGTAGATAGACTAAACTATCGCCCGGTTCACACTCCACACACGTCTATTGAACAGGTGAAAAGGCTCTTCCCTTGTTCCCTGCTTAGGGTGTGGTTTCCGGCTTTCTCTTCTCCATTCTTTTCACACTTTTATTTATTTTTTTTTTCTCAATTGGAGTAGATAGACTAAACTATCGCCCGGTTCACACTCCACCCACGTCTATTGAACAGGTGAAGAGGCTCATCCCTTGTTCCCTGCTTAGGATGTGGTTTCCGGCTTTCTCTTCTCCAATCTTTTCACACTTTTATTTTTTTTTTCTCAATTGGAGTAGATAGACTAAACTATCGCTCGGTTCACACTCCACCCGCGTCTATTGAATGGGTGAAGAGGCTCATCCCTTGCTCCCTGCTTAGTATGTGGTTTCCGGCTTTCTCTTCTCCATTCTTTTCACTCTTTTATTTGTTTTTTTCTCAATTGGAGTAGATAGACTAAACTATCGCTCGGTTCACACTCCACCCGCGTCTATTGAATGGGTGAAGAGGCTCATCCCTTGCTCCCTGCTTAGGATGTGGTTTCCGGCTTTCTCTTATCCATTCTTTTCACTCTTTTATTTGTTTTTTTCTCAATTGGAGTAGATAGACTAAACTACCGCCCGGTTCACACTCCACCCACGTCTATTGAACAGGTGAAAAGGCTCATCCCTTGTTCCCTGCTTAGGATGTGGTTTCCGGCTTTCTCTTATCCATTCTTTTCACTCTTTTTTTTGTTTTTTTCTCAATTGGCGTAGATAGACTAAACTATCGCTCGGTTCACACTCCACCCGCGTCTATTGAATGGGTGAAGAGGCTCATCCCTTGCTCCCTGCTTAGGATGTGGTTTCCGGCTTTCTCTCCTCCATTCTTTTCACTCTTTTATTTGTTTTTTTCTCAATTGGAGTAGATAGACTCAACTATCGCTCGGTTCACACTCCACCCGCGTCTATTGAATGGGTGAAGAGGCTCATCCCTTGCTCCCTGCTTAGGATGTGGTTTCCGGCTTTCTCTTATCCATTCTTTTCACTCTTTTATTTGTTTTTTTCTCAATTGGAGTAGATAGACTAAACTATCTCCCGGTTCACACTCCACCCACGTCTATTGAACAGATGAAGAGGCTCATCCCTTGCTCCCTGCTTAGGATGTGGTTTCCGGCTTTCTCTTCTCCATTCTTTTCACTCTTTTATTTGTTTTTTTCTCAATTGGAGTAGATAGACTAAACTATCGCTCGGTTCACACTCCACCCGCGTCTATTGAATGGGTGAAGAGGCTCATCCCTTGCTCCCTGCTTAGGATGTGGTTTCCGGCTTTCTCTTATCCATTCTTTTCACTCTTTTATTTGTTTTTTTCTCAATTGGAGTAGATAGACTAATCTATCGCCCGGTTCACACTCCACCCACGTCTATTGAACAGATGAAGAGGCTCATCCCTTGCTCCCTGCTTAGGATGTGGTTTCCGGCTTTCTCTTATCCATTCTTTTCACTCTTTTATCTATTTATTTATTTTTCTCAATTGGAGTAGATAGACTCAACTACCGCCCGGTTCACACTCCACACACGTCTATTGAACAGGTGAAAAGGCTCATCCCATGTTCCCTGCTTAGGGTGTGGTTTCCGGCTTTCTCTTCTCCATTCTTTTCACACTTTTATTATTTTTTTTTTCTCAATTGGAGTAGATAGACTAAACTATCGCCCGGTTCACACTCCACACACGTCTATTGAACAGGTGAAAAGGCTCTTCCCTTGTTCCCTGCTTAGGGTGTGGTTTCCGGCTTTCTCTTCTCCATTCTTTTCACACTTTTATTTATTTTTTTCTCAATTGGAGTAGATAGACTAAACTATCGCCCGGTTCACACTCCACCCACGTCTATTGAACAGGTGAAAAGGCTCATCCCTTGTTCCCTGCTTAGGATGTGGTTTCCGGCTTCTCTCTCCAATCTTTTCACACTTTTATTTTTTTTCTCAATTGGAGTAGATAGACTAAACTATCGCTCGGTTCACACTCCACCCGCGTCTATTGAATGGGTGAAGAGGCTCATCCCTTGCTCCTGCTTAGGATGTGGTTTCCGGCTTTCTCTTCTCCATTCTTTTCACTCTTTTATTTGTTTTTTTCTCAATTGGAGTAGATAGACTAAACTATCGCTCGGTTCACACTCCACCCGCGTCATTGAATGGGTGAAGAGGCTCATCCCTTGCTCCCTGCTTAGGATGTGGTTTCCGGCTTTCTCTTATCCATTCTTTTCACTCTTTTATTTGTTTTTTTCTCAATTGGAGTAGATAGACTAAACTACCGCCCGGTTCACTCCACCCACGTCTATTGAACAGGTGAAAAGGCTCATCCCTTGTTCCCTGCTTAGGATGTGGTTTCCGGCTTTCTCTTATCCATTCTTTTCACTCTTTTATTTGTTTTTTTCTCAATTGGCGTAGATAGACTAAACTATCGCTCGGTTCACACTCCACCCGCGTCTATTGAATGGGTGAAGAGGCTCATCCCTTGCTCCCTGCTTAGGATGTGGTTTCCGGCTTTCTCTCCTCCATTCTTTTCACTCTTTTATTTGTTTTTTTCTCAATTGGAGTAGATAGACTCAACTATCGCTCGGTTCACACTCCACCCGCGTCTATTGAATGGGTGAAGAGGCTCATCCCTTGCTCCCTGCTTAGGATGTGGTTTCCGGCTTTCTCTTATCCATTCTTTTCACTCTTTTATTTGTTTTTTTCTCAATTGGAGTAGATAGACTAAACTATCTCCCGGTTCACACTCCACCCACGTCTATTGAACAGATGAAGAGGCTCATCCCTTGCTCCCTGCTTAGGATGTGGTTTCCGGCTTTCTCTTCTCCATTCTTTTTCACTCTTTTATTTGTTTTTTTCTCAATTGGAGTAGATAGACTAAACTATCGCTCGGTTCACACTCCACCCGCGTCTATTGAATGGGTGAAGAGGCTCATCCCTTGCTCCCTGCTTAGGATGTGGTTTCCGGCTTTCTCTTATCCATTCTTTTCACTCTTTTATTTGTTTTTTTCTCAATTGGAGTAGATAGACTAATCTATCGCCCGGTTCACACTCCACCCACGTCTATTGAACAGATGAAGAGGCTCATCCCTTGCTCCCTGCTTAGGATGTGGTTTCCGGCTTTCTCTTATCCATTCTTTTCACTCTTTTATCTATTTATTTATTTTTCTCAATTGGAGTAGATAGACTCAACTACCGCCCGGTTCACACTCCACACACGTCTATTGAACAGGTGAAAAGGCTCATCCCATGTTCCCTGCTTAGGGTGTGGTTTCCGGCTTTCTCTTCTCCATTCTTTTCACACTTTTATTATTTTTTTTTCTCAATTGGAGTAGATAGACTAAACTATCGCCCGGTTCACACTCCACACACGTCTATTGAACAGGTGAAAAGGCTCTTCCCTTGTTCCCTGCTTAGGGTGTGGTTTCCGGCTTTCTCTTCTCCATTCTTTTCACACTTTTATTTATTTTTTTTTCTCAATTGGAGTAGATAGACTAAACTATCGCCCGGTTCACACTCCACCCACGTCTATTGAACAGGTGAAGAGGCTCATCCCTTGTTCCCTGCTTAGGATGTGGTTTCCGGCTTTCTCTTCTCCAATCTTTTCACACTTTTATTTTTTTTTCTCAATTGGAGTAGATAGACTAAACTATCGCTCGGTTCACACTCCACCCGCGTCTATTGAATGGGTGAAGAGGCTCATCCCTTGCTCCCTGCTTAGGATGTGGTTTCCGGCTTTCTCTTCTCCATTCTTTTCACTCTTTTATTTGTTTTTTTCTCAATTGGAGTAGATAGACTAAACTATCGCTCGGTTCACACTCCACCCGCGTCTATTGAATGGGTGAAGAGGCTCATCCCTTGCTCCCTGCTTAGGATGTGGTTTCCGGCTTTCTCTTATCCATTCTTTTCACTCTTTTATTTGTTTTTTTCTCAATTGGAGTAGATAGACTAAACTATCTCCCGGTTCACACTCCACCCACGTCTATTGAACAGATGAAGAGGCTCATCCCTTACTCCCTGCTTAGGATGTGGTTTCCGGCTTTCTCTTATCCATTCTTTTCACTCTTTTATTTGTTTTTTCTCAATTGGAGTAGATAGACTAAACTATCGCTCGGTTCACACTCCACCCGCGTCTATTGAATGGGTGAAGAGGCTCATCCCTTGCTCCCTGCTTAGGATGTGGTTTCCGGCTTTCTCTTATACATTCTTTTCACTCTTACGTAGCCCCTGCGCTTCAGTGGTGCTACCGCCTTACTCGCGGTAATATGATTAAAAGAAATATATATATATGTATAACAGTATTTCTGGTGCCGATTGAAGAAGAAAATAAAGAGAAAAAATAATAATTGAATATTTTTTCTTTCTTTTTCAACCGCTAGAAGCTATGTGGGGGATATTCTAACAAGACTACCCAAGAAGAATAGATAAATAACGTTACGTCCATCGAAAATGAACAACCACTTGAGATAAAGTTTTTTCCTACTATTGGATACTAGCTACAAAATTCGATCAGAAAGAAAAAAATTCTGTATGATTTCCTGTCATCAAATTCAGGATAGTCATTATCGCAAAAAGTGAGTTATGGTGAAAATTTAACAGTCATTGATGAAATGATAGCTGACAATGATTTGATTTGAAACAGAATCTTTCCCTTGCATGGGATATGGCTGAAAGAATTTTATAACCCTATAGAATGACCACTTCTGCCCAAAAATGAGACGGAATTCTCCACTGTTGCAATGAAAAAGTATTTTTGAAGTATATCAAATCATAAATGTGCCTATTTTCTACCCTCAAGTCGATCAGGGCATAGGAGCAGTTACGAGATACCAAACAGAGGGAGTATGTAGCTTTGAAATGTGCTAGAACAAAATGTATGATGCTAACGACAGAAAAAAACAAGGAAGTATAAGAATAATGCTTTGGGAACGTGTACTTCAATAAGTGACGGGTAGAACCTGTTACAACTGAATAGTGAGTTCGATTCTCACTGGGTACCCTATAATTTCGGCCTTGTGTCACATCTAAGCAGCGCTTAGAAAATCAATATATGTCGTGGGTTTATGTGTACTTGAGCTATTGAAAGGCAATTAAGACTGGGATTAAGAAAACTTACCAAGTGGAGGTATTAACAAACGCAGTGTTGCCACAAGTTACCAGTATATCTGATGGAGTATGGGCAGTGGCCATATAAGAGCCGATTGATCTTTCCAAGGTATGTGTGGGAGAACCCACAGGGAGGCTGAGGGTAGAACCTCCATTGTCATTCATAAAACTGCTCATGGAGAGTTCAGCGTTCGAAAAGTCCATCTCCCTACTTCCATATTAATAAGCCGAAGAGAAATATGAAGAGGAAGATTTAATTGTGGGGATAATTAGCAAATTTTAGAAAATTGCACAGAATTGTGGGAACCAGTAGTGGTAGATTTTCTGAAAATTACCCAAGAAAAGATGCCAAAATTACTGAAGCCTATAAAAAGAATTAGTCTAAATCAGTTAGAGGACAAAATAAATGTTCTGTAAAAGAGAATAATGTATGGAAAGATAATAAAGAGATCTTAATAGGCTAGTCTGCATTGATAGTTACTTTGGTAATTATTACCGTAATAGTAGCAAAATGGAAATTTAAGAGACAAAGGAAAAAGTTGATTGGTGACGTTTTGGCGAGTATGCAACGGCTCAAAAGGGGAGTATCGTGTGATGATTTGTATTCAGCTAGGTTGAGCCAACACGAACAAGAAACTAAACTGGATTCAGCAACAGAAGAAGCAGCAAATCCGACGCCTATTGAGGTAATACCAAAACCTCCTATTGTGGAGAGAATAATGGCAATCACAAAGAACAAAGCCATAAAGCAAACACCAAAACCGTAAGTGGTGCTGCGAACCCCATAAGTACACAAACACATTATAGGGAAGAAAAAAAAGCATGAGGGGCTGCTGCGCACCCCATATATGTAAAATGTTGCATGATATAAACAGGAAATGAAAACATTTAAAACGTTGCGTAGTATAAATAGGGGGAAAAGAGAGACATTAAAAAACGTTGCATAATATAAACAAAAGAAGAAGAGACCTAGGATAGAGCTCTAGGAGACACCCGCGTTCGTGTGATCTGGAGACATGCCTATTCAAAACGACCTTCATTACATGGTTTGATAGGAACAATTTGATCAAATCAAACAAGCGTCCAGTGAAACCATAGCCTTGTAGCTTGCGCAGATCAGTGTGCCAGACTCTATCAAACTTTTTGGAGATATCCAGTGCAATAGATCGAGCTTCTCCGTTCTTATCGAGAGCCAGACATATACTGAGCAGAACGTATATATATATATATATATATATATATATATATATATATAAACACCTTATTGTTAATATCGCAAAAATTTTTCTTCTCTTACTGTGGTTCCCAGCTCTGTCTGGGTCGTCGACGCAGCCGATTTCGGCGACTTTCAAACCAAATTGGCTTTGTGATCAATCGAACAAAACGTGGGACAGGGCTGAGTTTGTAACGAAGTGATCGACTAACGATCGTTTGTGAAGATTTGGGCGTTGACATGAAGGACCAGTGGGGACTTCACACGCGCACGCGCACACACACACACACACACACACACACACACACACACATATATATATATATATATAATTCTGCTTCTTCCTCCTATATTTAACATGACCGTTAAGCTCAGCCAGTACCACATAAATAATAGAATATCCCGTTTTGATTGCGTGGAAAGACCATTTTCACTGGTATTGCTAGTGCCATTATTTTTAAGTCGGGTTTTATTGTAGGGTTTTTGTTTTCTTGCTGCTTACTTAATATCAGAATGTGTAAATATTGTATTGATTTTACTCACTTTTAAAAGTGTTTTAATCAGAAACTTCATGCTGTATGAATTACAAAAACGGAAATGGCAAGAAATATTCGTTCCGCTGATGTAAATTAAAATGTAATGCCAACAATGGTTTTCGCCTTTCGGAAATGCCCTTCGGTTTGGACGACCAAGTTCTGTCAATATTAAGTGTCTGCAAATCGTAGATGAAGAAAACTCTAAGCACACTATAAAAGAATTTGCCAAACAGTTTGGTATAAATCACACTTCAAACATAAAACATCTCCATGAACTCGGAGAAGTGCCTGAACTTGGTCTCTGATCATCTAACTGCTTCTCAGCTAAACCAAAGTTGCCAACCGTTCGGCATTGCAAGTAACCTTACTACTGACACTTTCCTACATATTTCTATTATATATGAATATGAGTTTAATATATGGATGGAAATCCGACAAGATCAAGATAGGTACAGATCAAGATAGGTACAGAACAGGTAGGAAAATGTATTTAATCTAACATGTTTCACTTTAACAAGCTTCTTTAGAGATTTTTAAAGATGAATGATTTAAAAAACGTTTTATAATTTTTTTAAAAATCCACAGAGACAGTATGTTAATCGAAATTTGATTTCATTGGTCATTTACGTGTCATGTGTAATAAAGCAATGGATGAATATTTTAAATGTAGAGGAAAAACTTATGAATGGGCGTGTACGTGTAATAAAAACACTAGATGTTTATTATGAATGTAAGTTTATGTATGCGAAAATAATGTTTGTCAAGTGTATTTAAACTCTAGATGAATTAAGTTTATTTTTATGTCGGTAATGTTAGTGTGTGTGTGAATGATAACATTTCCGTTCAAACTATGTAATTATATTTAAGTTGGTGTTCACATGAAACTGTAAGTCGGGGAAAAGCAATAATATTTGTGTACTTTTTTTAAATATGTTTTATATCGGCTCTGTTTATTCGTCGTTTTTTTTTATTTTACATCAAATACTGTCCTTATAGGTCCCTTACTCGTTTTATTGTACTATATATATATATATATATATATATATATATATATATATATATTGACGGATGTGCTCGGCTTGGAAGGGGAAATCGGTGAGCCGAGCTTCAATTCCAGTCGAACACTCTGCATTCACTTACGCACTGATACCCTTGGGAAAGGTATTAATCCATCCCTTCCCTACAGTTATAGGTTAAATAACTAAGGTCTGCTGTTCATGCAATATGTAGCGAACTTCTGCACCGATTGTTTCTTATCAGCAGTTTCAAAAAGTGTGGATGGTGCTACACAATCTTTCACCACTCTAAACAATTCTCTGTGTGGCAGTCTAACTGGGTTAGACACTCATACGTCGAAATCGACGGGAGAGTCCATTATATAAAAACCTAGGTAGGTCCTTCTGGCTCATTAGGTGTTTATTTATTTATTTTGCTCTACCTCTGTATTGAGCGCTTTCTGTTAGTTGATTACTCATATCGGAGTTTTTTCTTTGGGCTTCGTGCTGATATCGATCCGAACTCTTTTCACTGACGCTCATGTACTTAAATCTTTCTTTTTTTAAAAGCATTTTTTTCCTTCTTTCGATAATTTCCGAGGAAAGTTTTTCGACACGAGTATAATTTTTGAGATCTCACTTATATATATATATATATATATATATATATATATATATATAGTAAATAACTAACCTAGAGAGCCAACGAACCTACCAAGGTTTCACCAAATTGGATCTTCAGGGAAAGTTAGCTATATATATATATATATATATATATATATATATATATATATATATAATTATTTCTTGTATTTAGTCTTGTTCACGATCACAATATATATATATATATGATTATTTCTATGTATTTAATCTTGTTCACGGTCACAATATATATATATATTGTGATCGTGAACAAGACTAAATACATAGAAATAATTAGTCTCTACTGAGCGATACCGAGAAATACGAAAAAATAAACGAACGAAACATAACTACTTGAACACAAAATTTCAATAACGGCATCAGGAAACTAATTAAAAATGGAAGATGAATTTTGGTATAGACTCAGAGAATATCACCCTATATGACTGACAAACTTATTGCCAGTCTAATCCCTTTACATTAATGTCCAGTTGATAAATTCTTAAATCTCTTTAAAAAAGCATCTAACACAATAAAAAAATAAACCTGTCCCTACCAATAGCTAAAATAATAAAAATCTACCTTCTCATCTCACATTTAATAACAATTTTTACCAATGGTTTCATATCTCATCTCACATTTAATAACAATTTTTACCAATGGTTTCATATCTCAGTAGAGAAACGGCATGTATTTTCTTAAAATTTCTCGAATAGGGTTATTTCCAAAATATTTTACCTAAACAATCAATTTACTTCCGATATATCGATAATGGTCTATTAATATATGCACCTGATACTGACTTACCGGATCTTTAAAAAAAAACACTAAACCAAGTCGTATATACAATACAATACTTTACCTTTTTTACACTGAGTTCACAGCAGCCCTTAACTTAGTGTCCACTAAAAATCAACTAATAAAAATGACCTAATAAACTTCTATTCTCACCATAACAATAAAATCAAATCAAAGATGATCATTGGATTCTACTTAAGATCACTCAGAATTCGCAGCTCTCAATATTTACATGAAGAGGAGAAATATGTTGAAAACACTT